>CM040188.1:9441971-9476971 GCA_022606455.1 Callitettix versicolor | reverse complement strand
CTCTGATTTAACGAAGACGAATGTGATAAGCCGTTCAGTCAGTAACTACACCCGATATCGTTACGTGCATTACTGTATCCAGAAGGATCTTGTTACGGTTCTGGTGGAGATGCGACTGTGCTGCGCGGTGCATTTCGTTGTTGTTGATGTAGATCATGAACTGCGCTGTGTTGTTATTGCGATGAGTTGCATTGCAAGGATGACAGTGGCAATGACAATAAATAAATGCTTAATCGTTACTTTATCAATGTCAGCGCAGGCCTAACCTAACCTAACCTTGCCCTTGGCTTAGTGCGCATTGCTTTCCACGCTCCGCGAAATGGTTTTTAACTCGCAATTCATATTATTGTAAAACAGTGGCACGCAGCTGTCTCGTTTTGACGTGATGGAAGCGAATTTTGTAAACTATTTTTTTATTTATAAACATTCCAAATCTGATTTCACCGTTGTAATCGGCATTAAAATATCCATAAAATTGCATTTAAATTGTTAAAGTACAATTCTGGATATGAAAATTAATCCTGACCGACGACAAATTCATTTTCTCGATTTCAGTCGATTTTAAAAATTTTAAATGCCAAATGGTTGCGACGGTGAAATCAGATTTTCAAAAAAATGTTAACAAGTTACGATAAAAAGATTTTGAAAGGCCGCCATTTTGAAATTGCCGAACGGATGTTGCTGGGAAATGAGCTTGTTCAAGCTATTATCTAAATATATTGTTATAACTGAGTTAAATGAAATCGAAGCTAAATTCTGAATGTGAGAATTAAAACACACACACACACACACACACACACACACACACACACACACACACACACCACAGCCCTCGCGCCATGTATTCTTTTTTCATAACGTCCATACTTTGCGCCAGTTAGATTAATGAGGACGAAGGATCAGCATTAACAGTAAGGGAAAGCAACGGGAGCTACTGAGGCTCGAACTAAGAACCTTTAGGTGCGCAGTTCAGTGACGCAGTAGACTGACCGGTGCTTTATCCAAATCGACCACCGAGCCCCTACATGTAATTTTTAACGCCCTCTCAAGAAGTGATCTCGAGGTCAGGATCGACGCTCATTTCAAAGTCCTTTCGTGGATCTTACCATAATTGCCGATACTGAGTCTCATTTTCCAATAGAAATAAGCTAAAAAGTGCTTAATAAAGCCCTATAATTCTGATCCATGAGATACTCAATAAAAACCGGAAAATCTGCAAGAAGAAAACCGAAAGAAGGTTAATTTCGCTTAAATTTTGGTAATACAGTAAATCGAAGAAACGAAAACAAACACAACTGTCAAAGTTTCAAAATTTTGGTTTTATTTATGTATATAAGGTCACGTTTCCTGAATCATGACCATAATTCTTACATAACATTCCACATATAGAGACTTATGTATAAAGGTGAGACTTTGAACCATAAAATAAGCTTCTATCTTATTTTACATGCACATGCATGTGCGTGCGTGCGTGCATGTGTATGTTTATAATTTTGGTCCGATTTGATTAAAATTTGGCACAACATAAATTGATTCTCATAGTAGCTTTGACCAGTTCGTTTTCCAGGAAAATTGTTTATACATTTAAAAATATCGGCCACTCAAAATAAAAAAGAATGTCTTAAATATGAATTTTGTTCATAATCTGCGATAATTAGAATTTTAAATTTTCAGACTTCATTGGAATTATGAAAACGAACCTCTGGTATTGTTCGTTGTAATATTTTCAGTATAATATTAATTTTTCTAAATGTTAATACAGATTTTTAACATTGATTATGATAGTGAAATTAGGTTTAAAATGAGTGTAGTATAAAAAACATTATTAATTTTACGACCGTGTGCTCATGTTTATAGATTTATTATGAAATACATTACAGTAATGTTAAAATGCTTACGTTATAAAATTTTGTTAACTATTCCATCGTCACACCAGAAAGGCGCCTGCTTGCTGTAACCGTATTTGTAGTGTGAAATCAGTCAGAAATTATGCAGTCAGTTTCGTTTAATTTTGACGAATTTCAATTGGAAAATTAAATGAAAAGGGTTGTCTGCAGGTTTACCTTAAATGTTTTGAAATCAAAAATCTAGTGGAAAGTCAAAGAGATATACAAGATTATTGATTATCTGTTTTGCAAACCTAGCAGTTACAACTATCGATAGTGAAGTTAGAAAATTTGCTCAAAGTCACAAAGACTACATCAGCACATTAATGTCGAGACCCAACAACGATGGCATGGTTAGAAGATTGAAAAGAGTAAAACCATTTGAACTGTTTAGTTTTTAAGTCTCACTATTTAAGAGACTATTAGTTCTGAACTAGGTTACTGTCAATGGAACTTAGTATAACTTTTATGTATTAATTTAGGTTCACAAAAAATAGCTTATTGGTGTTGCACTAGATTGCTATAAGAAAAAAAGAGATCTGTCGTGCAGTCACTGCAGGTAAACCTAGGTAATCACAAATTCGCTAGAGATCTGTGAGTTTAGGAATGAATGAGTGTAAAGCAGGCAGTGAACCAGTTACAGATAGTGACCTTATAGCAAGGAAAAGTTTGGAGCTAATGGAATTGTTTGCAAGACTGTACGTAACAATGATGAATTAAAAAAGACTCACAATGTGTGAAGATTCTAATTGAAAATGATGTGGAACTAAAAGATTCTCTATGATCATCTGGGAGGGTGAAGAAAGCGGTAAAGTCCTTGCTTAAGTTAGCTATATGATGTGAAAGAGTAAACAAGAGTTGAAGTGTTGATTTAAAAACTATTTAAATGTATGTACAGAGTTTAGATTTAGTAAAAGTTTGTTTGTTAATATTTAGAGTGTTTACTGGCATTCACTGAAGTGTAGCTTTAAAATTACTTTCTACTAAACTGGTGTTTCTACAGTTGGCAGTAACATTTACATTGAAGTAAGTGTTTTAACGCAAGTACCTGTCGGCCATAATGAATCTATTTCATACAAAACTAACAGATCACTCCCTTATTTTCGTAAGATAAAATTATGTTTAATGTCTCATTTTAAAATTCGAGTTTGTAGGAATGTGGTCTGATTTTTTTTTTTTCATTTTGTATTTTTTGCTCCTCTATCTATAAAAGCGAAATATACATACAGAATGTAAAAAAAAATGAAGCATAATAATACATACACAACTTTTAAAGTGAGATATCAAACACAAGTTTAGCTTAATGAATGGTGACGTGATTGTATCGTTAATTAACAGTCTTACAGGAAGTATTAGATATAATATGGCTGACAAGATCTACACACTCGTAATGCTATTTTGTTCACTTTGCCAATGTTTTAAGCCATTTTATTAATAGGCAAATAAGCAGTTACAGTGGCCATTATGGTGAAATCAAAGACTATGATGTTGACCTTTGGAACATAATTTGTAAAGACGTTATATGTATATTGGTATAGTGTAGCCTATTTTTTTGTTCCTTGTTATATAGTATAGTGTAATGCATGTGTGTGTGTGTGTGTGTGTGTGTGTGTGTGTGTGTGTGTGTGTGTGTGTGTGTGTGTGTGTGTGTGTGTGTGTGTGTGTGTGTGTGTGTGTGTGTGTGTGTGTGTGTGTGTGCACTTGCGTGCGTGTATGTGTGTAACTTAATATGTGGAATACATTAATATATGCACTTAATATGTGGAATTGTGGAATAACTATTTAAGTTGAGGAGATCCAAATTAAAGCAAACAGAAGTTGGTGTCCCAGTAGTTTTCTATATTAAAATTTGTACAATTTATAATTTATTGAGTATATATGTGTTACCTGGTTTTGTAAACAGAGCATTTACAGGAATTACCTACTACATGAAAATTATAAATTAATTTTATAATTTCTCGTGTTTTAGATCCGTGCCTGTATGTTCTAAGATTTGCTAACAAGTTAGAATTTGGTGAAAAAACTCATGAAGTCGCGATGATGGCTTTAAGATTAGTTCAGCGTATGAAGAAAGACAGCATGCATTCAGGACGAAGACCAGCAGGAATCTGCGGTGCTGGTAAGTATGCGTAGGCTATGTTAATAGTATATTCATCATCGTTATTATTAGCATATTAATATTATTATTAATATATTATTACAATAGCATTTGAAAAATACTGTAAATTTATTTAACCATTCGGCGGATGTGCCCATTCCTATCACACGAGCAGGTGCGTGTTGTACCACAACACCCATTAAATAATGTCTTATTCCCATATTTTCATGCAGTTATTTGGTAATTAACCAAATACTTTTTGTTTTTACAATTTTTCTTGTCTCGATTATTTTAATGTCTCTTTTTATATTTTATGTTGTCATATTTACACACGTAAGGAAAATATAGTGAATCTTAAAAAAGTGCTTTTACTATCTATGAGCTCTTATCACTAATCATCTTCCCCACACCACAGATAAATTATTTTCTTTTTTCTATGTTTCTTGCATATGCAATGAAAACACGGCACTTCATAGAGACAGATGAATTCGTTGCCTTCTTCACTTCTTTGGTGGTGGTTCAGTTGAAGTCTTCATCCTCAAGTTCTTGGTGGTAGTGCTCCCAAGTACAAAGAAATGTCTTTAGGCAATAATTTTATTTGCACCAGAGCTGTCAAATACCATTTCCATAGGTTCATAAGAAGGTTTTTCTGAAAAATCCTTTGTCTCAGGTTTATCTTATTTGTCATTGCTTAGATCACTGTCACATTCATCAACAGGTAATGCACCATCGTCTGACAACCCTTGAATAATAGCGTGAATTTACACTTAACATGATGGAAAAACACTAACAAACAATAGTCATCAACACAAGAGGGTGTTCATTGTAAAAAGTACAACAAAGGGTTTCTCCTTCATCCAAATGGCGTCTTGAATATTTGTGTCTGAGCTGTGACAGGTGGGAGACTGACTTCCAGTAGAATGGTGGGGGAAGAAGAGGGAAGACATACATGTGATAGCCAAATTTCATACTTAAGCCTGCAGTGACATGACCAAAAAAAACAACACTGTTGTACTTTTTACATCGGCACACCCGCCAAAACGTTAACTTAACATGTTATATTCTGATTACAAAGAGTACAGTTATTTTATGTATAAATAGTAAGTCATGATGTTACCATGTTTTAGCTTTGTTAGTAGCAGCTCATAAATACGAGTTCTCCAGGACAGTGTCTGACATCGTGAAGATTGTCCATGTGCACGAGACTACTTTAAGGAAAAGGTAAGCTGTTATTCTTTTACTATACTTCTGAACTCCATACATTATTTTTATATTTATGGTTTAATTTTTTACACTTTATGGTTTATGGTAGAACTGAAGTAGCTCAATGTATTGAAAAAAACATTTTCTTTGAAGGCTGGGATTTCTGATACACTTTGCAGTGTCAATCGTAGATGATCCTAGACATTTGGTGCAGTGCTGTCTTTCTTACTGAAAAAGTTAGTAAGCAGTCATCTGGATGTGGTCTTCTGGCATGTACAACGTAACTGTTGCTCAGTTAATCTAGGTTCACGGCCTTGGCCAGCTGAAATTAGCCAAAAGAGGAGAGACAGTTGTTAGAATGTCATTCTTTCAGCATGCTGTGTCAATAAAGCAGATCGTTGTTCACATTTATTTTCTGTGATAACTCACTGTGAAGTGTCATGAGACCAGACTAATTGTGCCAATACTAAGTGTCGCAGCATTCCAACTAGTGCAGGAATAAAGAAGATACAGAGGATCTCTAAAGTATGAAGTGATGTTATACTCACTGACCAATGGTAACTGTCACTGAGTACCGGACTAGTGAATCTGCTTGTTATAATAATAGGGCAGCATTTGATGTTTCTTTTTGATTTCATTTTTATAACAGTATTGAGAAACAAGGTGAAACAAATTGAGCTAACACTTTTGTGCTGTATGGGTCAAATATGTAGTTTAATTAAAATAAAAATAATTCTTATCTAACTTACTTACATGTATTACGTAATTTTAAACAAATAAATATTAAATGTAAAAAAAGTTAAAATCAGTAGCGGGTTTTGAACTCGAATGTGCTTTAGTTTCGTAAGCAGAAATCAGTGTAACGATTTTTATCCAACTTTTTCTTGTAGGTTTTTCATGCCATAAAAAAAATATTCGACTTGAATTCAAAGTTTTTATAATCAAAATTCTAGCCAAAAGAAGTTTTCTTTTCTAAAATCTTTTGAAAAACTATCTTGTCTTAATTATATTATTATTTTGAAACTTTGAGTATCGTATTTTTTTGACTTGGATGAAAACATTAGCAGGATTGGGAATAAAGAGAGAGAAGACAGACAGACAGAAAGAAAGAGAGAGAGGTAGATAGGAGAGAGAGAGAGAGAGAGAGAGAGAGAGAGAGAGAGAGAGAGAGAGAGAGAGAGAGAGAGAGAGAGAGGAAGGACAGACAGACAAGAGAGAGAGAGAGAGAGAGAGAGAGAGAAGGAAGGAGGGAAGAAGGAAGGGAGGACAGACAGACAGACAGATGCGACAGACAGAGATGCACATAAGCAGGCTGACAGACATAAGACAGATGAACAAACATAAGACGGACATAAGACAGACATAGGACAAACATAGGACAAGTGGAGAGATGGAGACACAGAGAGTGAGTGTGAAAGTGAGAGAAGGGTAGAGAGGGAAGTGAGAGGGGAGGGAATTAGGGATTGGGGGAGGGGAGAGAAATGAAACAGCTGACAGTAGATAAAAGAAGATTGAAGTCATTTTCTGAGACCCGAATGCCTGTCGTATAAGGGAGAAAGAAGATGTATCTTTCAGTTTAAGATGAGATTTGGCAATCCTTGCTTACTGTGGGATAGTGGACAATGAACAGACAAGATCACCAAATCCGTTGCTATAACAGTGCTCACAACCAGACAGAGTGCTGTAAGGAATAGTATGCATATTGATGAGGAATAGATAGTAAAATGGAAAGCACAGGATAGTCTCTGATATTTCAGACCTGGGATATTACAGGAATGTACCCAGGGATATAGTTACGTTAGTTGTGCAGGTTATATATATATGTGTGTACTTATTGGTCGCTACTTCTACCTCTTCCACCTAAGCGACTAACCAGTTTGTTAACTCTGCCAAGTGGACAATGAGAGCTACTGAAGCTAATACTACTTAGACACCCACACTCACACTTTACTATGAGGAATCATTGAGAGCATTGATTATGGAAAGATGAAACTAGACAGTTTAATGGACAGCAGAAGATAGGGAATTTCTGCAGTGATATAACACATAGCTGTTTCTGTCACTTGATGCTACCAGAGCATACAATAAAAATCATATGATATGCGATAAATATCTTTTAAACCTTGTGTTGTAATATGACTGGTACATTTAGTAAAAATTATTCATAAAACGATTGTGTTGTTAATATGATTTGCAAGATTTTACTAAAATTTTCTACATTATTCAGTTCATCTTAGTAGACTAACTTTTACTAAATATTATTTCCTTACAGGTTAGTTGAATTCGGTGACACACCATCTAGTTCGTTGACCTTGGACGAATTCATGAATGTCGACTTGGAGGAAGAACAAGATCCACCGTCTTACAAAGCTGCCAGGACTAAAGACAGAGAACGGGCTGAGCGATTACAAAAGGTACTGGTTTTACTGATTTAATATAACCTTTTAACAACATTTGAAAAGTGTGTCAAGAACAGCAGTCGGACATTAGTTTTCGAAAATAAAATAAAATAATAATCTTTATATCAGGATGATGGAAGGTATCGTTTATTCATTTAATGATGAATATTAAAATAAAAAAAAGGTTAAATGTTTTTCATTTTGCAAATGAATGTTGCAGATAATTGATGAGGCAGAAAGCAGTAATCAGCTGACTGATTTTCAGTACGAAATAGAGCGACGATTAGATGAAAGAAAGCGGAATAGGAAAAGGATAAGTGAAACTACAACCCATAAAGGTGAACTTTTCAATTAAATCATTCTATAGTTGTAGAAAATTGTTATTGTAATTTACTAAAGTAGTTGTTTTTGTTGGTAAAATAAGGTATTTTGCTTAGATAAAACGTAATAAGGTAAGAAAAACTTTATACAAATTTTAAATTAATACATTTTTTTCAGAGAAGGTTAGGATATTTCTGCTAGTATCCATAAGGCACGTCACACACATTTGACTACTACAATGAGAGCTACATAATAAATTTAATCTTCGGCAGTCAAATATATCTTAATTTAGTTTTTTTATTTTAAGGCGAAAAGCACATTGAGGCTAATTACCACCTCTCTAAATGTAAGTGTGAGTGTAAAGTGTTAAAGTCGTAAGTGTAAGTGTGTGTTAGACACAGGTACCACGAGGGACGTCTAAATATTCTCAATAGGTGCCTCCTCTTAATTTAGTAACAAAGTAAATAATAATAAGGAAAAAAAAATTGTTAAAATCATTTTTTTTTGGTAAAAATAATGAAGATTTAGAAATACCAAAGCTTCTTTTGAAAAATATTTTTGAAAAACTTTAGACAGGTTTTTTTATCCGACTCCATGTTTTACAGTGTGCGTAGAAGTGGAATATGATTTAGAAGACATTTTTATGTTTGGTCATTCAAAAAGACCACTTAAAATATATGCTACAAGCAATACAGTCTAAGTCGTGGCAGTGTGGACAGCGCAGAAGTCAGCTGATATGCTTGTAATTGTTAATATTTAGTTTTTATTTGAAAAAAGCACCTGAATTTCAATGCTTGTGCTTGATCGTTTTATTTGATTATACCTCATATATTATTATGGTGCAAAATTCACTCAACAACAGAATCTGTTTTAGGTTCAAACAGTGTTAACAGAGAAGAGGAAGATACAAATAGTTTTGTAGTGGATTCAACTTTAGGTATAATTAAAGAATGTATTAGTCAAAACGATGAACAAGAACAGGGAGTGGAACCTCTGGGTTTGGGTAAGTAGGCTTTACGAATAATTATTGAAAATATAAACGAGTCTGTCTATTATAATCTTTATTTAAGTAAGTGGGGTCTAATTATCAGTCCATTCTGTTTAAAACATTGCAGATGAATGAATGAACGACTTTCTAGGGTACTATCACACTGAAACATTGGAAATCTATTATATCCCCTTTCTATGTTGCTGAGATGCTCAGTTACAGTGCCTTCTCCAGTAATAGTCTCTTCATGAAATCTATTATTTGGAGAGGATTCAAGGTGAGAAACTTCTCCATTTCTAATTGGTGACTTCCCAATTCATTATCGAGGTACTTGCAGATGCTTGCTCTGTTAATTACCTTTCAATTCGTCCCCCTTACTCTTGACTCTTATCATTGAGGTTGTACCCCATTTGGGTTTTCTGTTATGCAGTGAATTCCTATTCATTCTATTTACATTATTACTCATTGGAACATGAGTAGTTAAAGAAATTATGTCCACCCACATAGAGCCTCGCATGCATGGGTAATGCTATGGTACACTGGGAGGTTGCCAGGTATCCCAGGCCTCCGTTTGATACACCATTAAGCTGGTATCATTCATTCCGTTAGCACGGGTGTTTTTACACTGTAGAGTTAGCCAGGTTGTGTAGAGTAGTGAGTGTATACACAAGTATCTTGAATAAGTGAATGAGAGTAGTATTTCCTAGTGGGATCGGTAAATCTATCAGCTTCCTCTGCCAGCTAACATTGCAGATGGTTGCATAAATTAATCAACAAAAGACCACACTTTTAAGGTCCATTATTTGATAAAGTTTCAAGTATATTAAGTTGGCTGTAATTAATTCTTAGTGGAAATATCATAAATCAGTGTTTTGTGAAATAAAATTGTGAACACATTCGAATTAAGTTTTGATATGAAAGTATTGAAGACAGCTGTGTTCCAAAAATACATTTTTTTTTGTATTTCACGATGTTGGTAAAGCAGATATAGCGTTCTCGAAAGGTTGCTGTGTAAAAGCGAAAAGAGGGAAATTGCTAATAAAGACCCCTAATAGTTTTGTTATAAGAATTTAGTTCTCTTAACCCGTTGTCTTCAATATGACTTTTGTTTATTGTTTAATAACTGAAAGCAGGGTTGCTTCCAAATTAATTTCATGGCATAAGAAATGTTAAAAAATATGAAGCTTCTCGATTAAGCATATTTGTTACTTGCTTCTGCCACATGTGGTTTTTGGCTGTCAACCACCGGTCTAATTGTTTTGCGACTAATACTGTCTAAACTTATGCTATACAAAATACAGTAATCTACCTCTAGTCCAGTCTCTAGAGGAATTAGCTAATTCCAGCTGGCTATATGATTGGCTAAAGGGATTAACAATAGTCACATACGCTCATCTGAACCTCTGCGACTTGTTTATCTGTTGGTGAGCTGTGCCTCTACATCAGCAACAATTTGCCACATGTTTCTGTCCTCTCTAACACTTGTTTTGTGTGTTCTTAAAGAGAGGAACGTTGCTATTGTGTGAATGAGCAGTGTTTAGTTTTGTGTGCAACCATTTTGTTTGGTACCGTCTGCGCATTGTGCTTGGTTGTGTTTTAGAAAATGTGTTCCAATTGATATTTACATTTGTGAATATGGAACAAATAGGACAACCTTTAGAGCATGTAGGTAAAGGTGAACTGGTTGTATTTGTAATTGTCTTAATCCTTTGGCTGTCCTGCAACACTCTGTCATTTTTGTAATTTACTTAAGAAATGCAACACAATGATCTATCGTTGCTATATCTAAGTTGGTAATAGTTCAAAGTAAATCCAGTAGGTAGTGTCTAAGTCTACAGTTTTCTTATAATTGATTATTTTAGTTCACATTTCTGCCACTTTCATATTTGTCTGAGTTACAGAAATGAAATTATATGAGCTGTAACATAACCTTGTTCTTGGATTTTTGTTAATTTAGTAGTCAAAATGGCTGGCATTTCTGATGTCAGTCATTTTGTTTGGTGTTAACGATGACTTAGTTCAGTTAAATGTTATATTTAAATATTTAGGATTTATCAGGGAATATGACTACTCCAGACAAATTAGGTTATTCAATAAAATAAAATGGTTTACTGTATTTCAAACTTAATTGTTTAAAATTTATTTCTTCAATCAGAAAATAAAAACTTAACGTTTTAAAATAATATTTGATTGAAACAAATAAACAGATAAATTAGCATTTATCTGAAAAAAAAAAAAAATATATTTAAATATAAATTTACTTAGGTACTTTTTGGTAAAATAGCCTAGCAGTTAGGGCATGCAACTGGGCAGAAGAGCAGTCAAAGGATTAAAGTCGATAAATGCCATGTTGAGAGAAACACAGTATTTTTGATAAGTTTTACAAAGTAGGCTTTTCCTAGTTGATTTTGGGTATAGTAAAAAAAAAAAACTTTAAGCATCTTTTATACAACATTATAACTAATATTTTATATATAGCCCTTCCATGTATAGGGTTAATTGGTCTTCTACGCATTCATTTGCCTTTTTCAGACATTTATTTTTAGTTTTGACTAGGGTCTGGTTCTGAAGTGGCTGAACTAGAGGGAGTCTACTGTGTATACAATTTTTTAACAATCACTAAAAACATGTTCTAGATGTTAAGTAGAACATTAAAAACAGCAGATTTTGAATGCACTCCTTTGGCTTGTATCATTAGCAGAAGGAAGAAAAGTAGATTTGACACCTTATTCTATTAAGCAAAACTAGACCACTATTGTAGTTTAACAAAATTCTTTTTATTTTTTGACAGATGTTTTACAGTGACCCATCTTCAGACTTATTGAAGATGCCTCACAGCGAAACATATGTCACTGTATAAAAGAATTTTGTGAAACTCTATTAGCGGTCTAGTTTTCCTTGATGTGAGTTTCACCACATACTTACAGTGTGTTTAATAAATAACTTAATCTCTTGCTTAGGCCCGACAGATGCTTTATTAGGCTTGGAGAGAAATACACAAACAACACCCTCAAACCCAACGCCTTCTTGTTTTGAGCCCACATCTGATGAATTAGACCTGGAAGGCATCGACGACAATGAAATCGATTCCTACATTATGTCGGAGGTGGAAGCGGAAAAGAAAGATTATATCTGGATGTCTGTCAATGCAGCTTACCTCAAAGAGCAAAAAGGTTCGAATCATTTAATTATCGCAAACAGATGCTGAAATTTTGTAAGAATTTTTTTATTGTTAGAAACTTCCTTAACTGTTTAACCCAGCGATTTCCAATGTGTATGCTGTGGTTCCCTGGGATGCCACGGTACCATCATAAGGGTGTTGCGAAATATTCAATTAAATAATTTGGCAATTTTCTTGGAATTTCCAATTCTCGAATTTTTATGCCAACAATAGTATATGCTGGCAAAATTCCAAGAATTTAGCAACTTTCGAGTCTTTCGTTATTTTCTTTCCAATCCGCATCTTTCAAAACGGCTAGTGTCTAAGCATGGCTCAATGTGGATATTACCGAAACAGTTGAAATTATATATTTTTTATTTTCCCAAGGAAAATAGTAAGTATTTGTTTTTAATTTTTCAGTTTAAATGGGTAAACACTTTTAAAAAGGAAAGTTTTCCAATTTTTCAAGAAAATCAAAAATTTAGAAAAAATCTGATGCATTAAGAGCGCTGCGGAAAAAATCCCAATTATTTAGGGAGCCGCAAACCGAAGAAGATTGGGAACCTCTGGTTTAACATATTTTGTGTAAACTGGTTTAGATGTATACAGAAATATATAATGTTTTAAATAAGCAAACAGTACATTAACCTTTTTTTGTTAAAAAAAATGGCCTATGCTGTGGTTTCATATTTATTCCGGTTGAAACATGAATAAACTGATTTCTGTTTCTACACTAGTCGTTAAAGTTAACTCGGTTTAACTTAACTGTTAGGTTATATTGTTTTAAAACTGTCAATCATTATTGCAAATATTATTTTGTTAGTTATTCTAAATATTTCAGTGAATCCAGTGTTGATTCTTATATTATCTTAGCTAATCAGTGTACTTATTATGTTATATAGATTTCCTCTATAAGTAAAACAAATTTTTGCCTTTCTAGTCACTTTCTTGCCTTTTAAGTCAATAAATATATATTTAAATATTTTATTTAGTCTTTCATTTATTAAACGTTTACAATTTTTATCTCATGTTCATTATTAATTTGGTTTTGTTTACAATTAAAAATCAGATTCTAAAGGCTGTATATATTGGCATGTCATGTAGTTAAGTTTAAGTTTATAGTATATTATTATTTTCATTCTTTTGAAATTCAAATAATTAATATATATATATATATATATATATATATATATATATATATATATATAAATTTCTTGTAGACTTTCTTTAGAGTCTTTAGGCAAAACCAAGGGTCCAAGAAAAATGTTGGTATTGACGATTGAAATATTTAGGGGTATTTGAGAGATAAAATCTTAAAGGAAAAATAAATTTTATTTTTATTAAATAGAAAATATAAAAATATTTGTGTTCCTTGATTTATGTTCTATTCGTAACAATAAAAATAATATCTTAACATTACCTCCAACACCTGTAGTAGCACTGTACCAAGTACGAAAACTTGAAACTGCTGCAGTCTATGCTTATTGTTTTAATGTATAGGTGTGTAACAATTCATGATTCAAAAGCTATAAGTAGGCTACATTGAAGGCTATAAACACAAACATAAGATCCCAGGCAATGGCCGATGGAATTCCTAAGTGGGACATCACAAGAAATGGCCTAGCAACATAATTAATAAAAAACCATTTCGTATTGGCATTTTATACATTTAGATGCTTTAATTGAATTTATTATAATACATTTATACATGGGTTACATTATTTAGAATAAGTACCTTATATTATTCTAAATTACTTAATAATAATCAGTTCTGTAATGTTGCAGAAAAGGAAGAGAAACTTGCTAAAGAAAGAGAAGAAGGTAAACCTGAAAAAAAGAAAAGGAGGTACGGAGGGAAAAAGGGTCGAGTAATACCGGCGAATTCCGCAAGTAAATAAACATGATCATTTGTTAGAAACATTGAAATATATGACGATCCTTTAGTTATAAATGCTTTTATGCTTTAGTATTTTGTATTCACAGTGACTGGTGTCTCAACCTCAACAAGTAATGTAGTAATTACAATATTTATTTTAAAAACAGGAGAGTAAAAAATTGAAAGGTAATTGAAAGTAATTTCAGCAACATGGTAGCATATTGTATTACAGTAATGGAAAAAAATGCTGATGAAGAAATAATACTGCAGTTTATAAATACCAAATTTATGTTGTGTGTTTGTTTGATTAGGAAGTTTCTTAAGTAATAAAATCAATTTTTGAACTAATTGTTTTACGACAAAACAGCAGATTTTACCATTTAAGTTACACCCTTTTTCTGAAGGACCATCCATATGGTACAGATATTGTTTCTCCTAGTCAAAGATCTATAGTTCTGTAGACCTGTCTGGCAAGATGCCCGGGCTGTCCACATGAACTGTACAGTCGCGACGATCAATGCAGTTAGAAAGATGTTCATTGTCCACTAAAACTACAGGCTTGACTCTGATATAGATTGAAAAAAGACAACTGTTTTAAAAATACCAAACTGATTTTTGAGTTTAGTTGAAAGTCTATCTGCAGTGTCTAGAGGTGCCAGTTCCAAAAAGTTTTCGAAAAAAAGCAATAACACAGCAAAACTGCATGAACTTTTCACTATTCATTGTTGGACAATTGTGGTTGCTAGTTGAAAAGTGAGCTAGATGGTCCGTTCATGTATATCCTTCAGAACCGATCTGGCTGCATTTGCTTGTTTGAACGAGTGATTGCTGATAATTTTAATTTCGAACAGTTCTAGAAAGAACGGTGGAGTAACTTTACGTAACAGTAGGTAAAATAAATTCCTAACAATTTCATTATACAGAGCTTATAGTGTAAACATTATTGGTGCAAAATCATCTCATATAAAATATGTCTTCTAATAGTTCAGAAACAAGTGTCAACATTAAAAGAAGAAAATTGGTCACAGTTTATTATTCGATTTATTCAGGATCTGCAAATTTGTGTGATTTTAAATTTGACCAGTTTAAATTAATACAATTGTATGCATGTATATTTAGGTTCGCCAAAATATGGTGAACCTTTTTTAAGGATTTATGAAAGTTTTTCGATATGCGAAACAGACGTTTTTGACGAGATAGTGGATAGATAATTGATAGACACTTAAAGGTTATGGATTTGATAGTGCCTGGCTCTGCTATCAAAAGTTGTAACATGCAATTAAGCTTCTTAGGACTGGTTCTCTCAGTGATTTTGAGCAGCCCACTGACTAGTTCATTCAGCTAGAAGTCCACAGAGTCTTGTAAAACCTCTTTGCCTCCTACTGGCAAGATCCTCATGACCATAGATTATGTGACGCATTTTCTTTATCTGTCCTGCATAGCCTGTGCACGATCTGTTCATGAAATATTGTTTGTGGCTGATATCCCTTCAGTTTTGGAGTTAGGTTGTGTTAGCCTTGTCAATACAGCCCTTTCTCACACCTACCATTTGATCCCTAGAAGGTCTTCTGTCTAGAATTAATTGGAAGCGCTTTGCTGCTGCCTTCTTTCTTCTCAGTTTGTGCACATTTACACTCCTGATACACATTTGTATGCCTACAAACTTCTGATTTGAGATATGCCGTTGCCTTATTGATTTGTGAAGTGCAACCCTATCTCTCATTTTTTGTATTGCAGGTTGGGCAGGACCACTTACTGTCGCTACAGTCTGCTACAACTCACTGTTTCTGGGTTCCATGGGGTTAGATACAGCCTCTAATTTCCTTCCCCTCCATCCTATATTCCCAGGTCCACTTTTGCCAATTCCGCTAAGAGTTGTGGAGATAAAAGCCTATACATTTTATTTGGGTGTTTGAGGACCACATTTGATCAATCAATCATTAAAATCGATCTAGGAAGTCTGTTTTTGTTATATTTAAAGAGATTGTATTATATTAAAAAGTTGTCAAAATATTAAAAATGTCATATTTTTTACCATACTTGAATTAGATTTCACAGAAAAAATAATTAATATGTTTATTAATTTTTGGAAAAAACATTATTTATTGCATGTGAAATATTTGAATGTTACTTTTTATTGTCAATACATACTTGGTACATTTTTGTTCCTGGCTTGTCTTCACAGCTGGATATGTGTCTCCACTCTGTCATGCCAAAGTTTCCCTTTCACTACTAATTTCACTCATTTGACTCCTTTCTTCTGCTGAATAGCTAACAGGCTCTGGTGCAACGTTTGTAGACTTAGAAAGACGGTGGTGGTTCTCAGCCTACGTTTACTATAATCTAATTCTTCATTATTGACAGTCTCTTAAAATTAAGTATCATTAAAAAAACAACAAAATTTAATATTAACGCTTTGAGTATTGACATTCTGGAACGTCACAATACTGGGTCTGTTAAAGTTTGAAAACAAGCTGAAAAGAGTAAACACATTTTTTCGTTACTAAATTTCATAAGTACGTAAATGTTACATCATTGAAACTATTGATCCATTTTCGTTAACTAATAAACTAATTATTGTTTGTATTTATAAACAACAATGAACTCTTACAAAACAAGTTAGACTAACGCAATATTGAAAACTAACATAAAATGATAAAACTAAGACAGTTATCTCAAGATCATAAAAAAGGTGTATAGTTTAGGGTAAATCTCTAATGGCAGCAGTTTTTGTTGGATATAAACAAACAGACATTATTGACATTATGGATGAAGTGTTTTTTGGATTAACGTTCGTACTTTATGCTAGTTAGACTAACGAGGATGAAGGATCAGCATTAGCAGCGAGGGAAAAGCAACGGGAATAAACGTGGCCTGAACTAGGAACCTTAGGTGTGCAGTTCAGAGATGCAGCAGACTTACCAGTGCTTTAGCTTCATCAACCATTGAGCCCCATTAGGCATAAAGAACAGATGTGTACAGTGGTTTTTTTTAATAATCTACCACCAGTACACTTCACTCCTTTTTATCTTCTCTTACCTCTTTATCTTCTTTCAACTCCTTCTTGGCAGAGAGCTGATAACCACTCCTTCTCTGAAGTACATACCAGTTGAATCAATAACTCAAACACTTGTAATCGTCACACCAAGTGTTCTAGAAATGATAAAAATAGTCATGCAAATCTTGGTTGATTGATGTTCTAGAATATCCTTACTGCTTTTCATGTAGTAAATCATCGGAGACATTCCAGAACATCTAGAATGCAAACAGTTGTACTCAGCAAAAGGTTAACAAATCTATGTTGAAACCATTTTTTTTTAATTATTACAATGTCATAGTTATTATATTGTTCATTATGGTATAGTTATTAATTAAGAATTTTAGTTATTTATTTATAATGTTTAGAATGTTACTAATTAAAAAAATTAACTATTTCAAATGAAACCTTTTTCTCATGACAAAAATTCATTCTTATTTACATATTTCTTGTATATTTGGTAAAAGGAATCAGTTTGAATAAAAATAAACAGTTAGGCCTAATGAAACATTTACCGAAGTTTGTCAACTAATTAAGTTTTCAAATATGTTTACAGATGAGGCTATAGAGAAGATGTTACAGGAGAAGAAGATTTCTACGAAAATCAACTACGATGTGCTTAAGAGTTTGAACGTTACTTTCAAAGGAAACGAAACTGTAACCGATTCTTCTGTTGCACAAAATTTCAAAATACCTTCAAACAACGTAGCATCACCAGTAAAAATGTACGACTCAAAATTTGGTGTTAAGTTTAATTAGTTTACGGAACATTTTTTATTTGTATTTCGTATGCAACGTGTTTACACAAATTGTGACATCGAAAACGTTTATATAAATCCTTTCTATATATATTAGAAAGGTTTTCTATCTAGTTGCTATTTTGAGTTTTATCAAAAACTTCATATATTTTTGAAGGTAAATGATATGAAGTTAAAATTTTGCAAGTATGCCTCATGCTTCTTAAATTATATATATATATATATATATATATATATATATATATATATATATATATATATATATATATAGTCTGCATTAGCCCAAGTGTGCACAATAGTCAGACGTTAAACACTAAAATATATATATATATATATATATATATATATATATATATATATACACACACACACACACACAAATTGATAAATTTATTTTGAAAATATTAAAGGGGTATAATTGAATTTACTTTGTGTAGTTTAATATTATTCCAAATTAGTTTTTGTAAGGTAGAAGTTTTGTATTTATATTTGTTATTTACTAGCTGTACCCACACGTTATTGCCTTGAAACTCCAATATCTTCATAGTAAATGTCCAGTGTAGATATCGTAAGGTGTAATTTTCAATTAAAAAAAAATGTAATTAGAAATTTTAAAATCTGGCTTTGAAGTATTGCCGACCTTCTTTTCTCCACTTGGTTATACATTAAGCTCATGTGCGCACACGCATGTTAAAGAAACCAAACAGAGTTTCTTTAAGTTCTTTTTATCATTCAAGGAAAATCAGACTTATAAACATATTCAAAAAAAAAATTGCTTGTTGGTTTTATTGTGTTTTGTGTTTTCCGTTTTTTACTGGGACATACTGTATTCCTAACCTGTTAGATTACATTGAATTTTTTTTTTTTTATATTATCTCGTAGATTCATTATACAAACGTAATTCGAACAACCTAACCCTGTAGTTAACAATGAATTATAGTATCAAAAAAATTTTTAATATATATTTTGGTTGTGTTAAAAGGTCAGTAAGCATAATGACGTATTAAGTTAAGAAAGGTTGAGCTAACAGGTTAAATCGTGCGGGCCTGATCTGTGAAGTGGTATTATTTAAGTGTAATATAGAAAGTAAATTGCAATATTGTATGTCTGATATTTTTGTTTTTAACTTTTTGTAACAGCATACCAAAAAAAGAACAGAATCCAGTAAGGAGCAAACAAAAGAGAACACCAATCTTACCAAAAGTTGAGAAGATTCCAGAGCCAGTGACACCTGTTCCATCAGGTAAGGTCGCAGGTGTTTTGTTTTCAGCTGAAACAAAAGCCTTTTATTTAGGTATTATTTTTAATTTTGTTTTATAAATAAAAAAAACATACTCTAGCAAGATACTGGAGACGTAGAACAAACACTTCTTCTTTTTTAAATGAAGGTAAATTTGTATTCTAAAGTGATTATATTACCCTCTATTTCAATTTATAAACATTAAATTGAGATTTTACGAAACATATGTCAAGTATACATTTGTAATAATAAACAATTAAAAATAATTCACTCACAAAGTAAAATTACCTCGAATTAGGACCGTGTGATCTTTCACAGTTAATGGTAAAAAGAAACGAATAATATACAGCAAGAAGTTGAACAGTATTATAGCATCTTTTCTACAGTTAAAATAGATATAGTTATTTTTAATACTTGTATGACCAGTTAATAAAGCAAGTTATATTTAGCTTATTTAATATAATAGGTCATGTACTTTCTTCTACTTTTGTGTTTAAGACTGTATAAAATTAGTTGCATGTTATATAATGAAATATATACAAGTGAAACCTACTATAACTGGATTTTACATTAAATACCTAAGTAAGGCTACAGTATTTTCTAAAAGCTGTCTTATTTAATAACATTTACATATTAGAACTGGCCTGAATTGTCCTACTGATTTTACTTTAAAAACTGATTTGTTCAGTAGTTATTTAAGTCGTGGATACAGTAATAATTTAAATATTCTTTTAACAATGTTTTTTTTTTAGCAGTCAGCTGTTTTGGTATATATGCCTGCATTGTGCTGCTTTCTCATGGGGGACAATTTTTACTGCTTCTGGAATTTTGTTTACAGACATTTAATCCGTTTTAAGTCAATTTTATTTTATTGTAAAACCTTAAAATGGGAAAGTAAGAGCTGTGGGAGTTCCCTGGTGTTCTGATGAAATTGTAGGTACTCCATATATGCAGTTTTAATAATGCAGGTCCTTAATTTTTGGTGCAAAACTGACCGGAATTCTTCTAATTGGAAACACATATATTTTCAAAATATGAAGAGTAAAAGAACTGACATTAAACTTCTCTAAATATGCTTTTTTTGTTATCAGAACAGATGATAGATTACTGATCATGACTGCTATTTTTAAATCACTATGGCAGTGGCAGTATAAGGAAGCTGGCAAAATTATGTACTCCATTTAGAATTATTTTTACTACTTAAGCTAAATTTCTTTAAATTAGTATATCAGATTTTGTTGAACTCATGCTCGTATAACAATTTTAAATCAAAGAAATGTATGGTTTGGTTGTAAATTAGAAAAAATAAATTTGAGTTCATGTCTGACGAAAATTTCTGCAAAATGTGATAACCTATTTAAAGAATTTAGGATGAATTTTGGAATTTTCTTTTATTTGCAGCTACCAAACCAGATTTTTTTGGGGTAAATGTATTAAATATAAGAAAATTAAAGAATTACAACCCTCCAAATACAGTTAGCTTTACCCTTATGCCTTACTATTCCACAGATAAAGATAAAAGGAGTAGTAATTCATTGTTTGTTCAAGAATAAAATGAATCTCTGATAACTAATTAAAAATAGAAACAGCATACTTTGGGCAGTTAGCCAAGGGAACCTTGATGCCTGGCAGGGAGTGTTACTGTCTTTGTTTTTCTTGTTCACAAAATGTTTAAACATGTGTTCTTCATAATTTTGTTAGCTATTAATTCCAGGGGATTTAAGAAAAGTGAGTAAAAATTAAAAATTCGTTTTGAAATATTTTAATTAATACAAGGATTACTTGTTGTTGATATAACTAAACATAAGTTGTTTTAATAACATTACAGGCTAAGTTTTTTTGCAACTTCATGCCTGTAAAATGTTTGCTAGCTGTTTAATGTTAGGGATTGTCATGGCCTTTATGTATAAAAAAAATCTAAAGTATTTTCTCTGCCATATCTGTTAGTTTAACTGTCACATTAACTTGCACCTTGTAGACATTTCTAACCTAGCGTTAAATGTTTTCTGTCATATTTTTGTGATTTGAGTGCTTCATTTATTTTAGCCTGACGTTAAAAATTAGACGAACATTTAAAATGTTTTAATTCAAATAATGAAATAAACACTATTTTATATGCAAATAAAAGTCCAGAATATCTTTTGATTGGTTTTAATTGGATTGTGGTAATTATTCATTATTGAATTTTAAACATAATTGTATACAAGATTATCTGTCAACATTGCTAAAAAAACTATACTGGATCTAATTGTTCATTTCAATTTGTATTGAAAATTACAAATAAATGGTTCGGAAGAAATAATTAGCAGGTTTCTTGCTGCTGCTGGTGGTAGAGCCACTAACGGGGTCTTTATGGCTTTTTGCAGAATATAACGTGCTGTTTTAGTTACCACCATGGCATGGAATGTGAACGTTGTGCGTTTATAGTTGAAATTGTTTTTCAGAAATGCTGATTTGTAGTCTTCAAATAGCAATTATTTTGTGGATAGTTGAGTATGTGTAGATATGGTGCAGTACCCAGTGAGAAAATAATATTGTTATGGGTGCCAGATTGTAGAGGTGTAGGTTTAGTTTAAAAAAGAAACCATCTAGTGTTACAAGCACAATAAATGTGATGTTATATTAGGAATTAGTGATGGAAATGTAAGGAGATTTTATATGCGGAATAGTAATTTCATTTGTGCAAAGTGATGGTCGTACAGCAGTTATGTGTGTGTAAATACTACTGAACATTTGTAGTATTGTATGGTATCATTATACAGGGTCTATACCAAAAGTAGTAGGACTTACTTTTTAAAAAAATTATTGAATATATGTCTACAATTCCTTAATATTCTTCAAAATAGCACCCTTAGAATAATGCTACACACTTAGAATAATGCTACTACTATTCGCCATATGCCTTCTGAAAGTCAGCTTCGGGGATGCTGTTGGAAGTCCTCGTTGATGCTGCTTGAACATCCTGAATAGAGTCAAACAGCTGTCCCTTCAGCTGTCTTTTCATCTGTGGGAATAAAAAAAAGTCAGGTGGAGCCAGATTAGGACTGTAGGCAGGGTGCAGCAATGTGGTAATGCCAAATCGCGGGCCAACAGGTGCCTCATGACGAGCCATGGCACGGTGCATTGTTTTGATGCAGTATACAGTTGTCCCAAGATGGCTGGTCGGATGCGATTCACTCGGTCTCGCAGACAGATGAGCATTTGCACCCAGTAGTTCTCACTTTGGCCACATTGTCATCGGTTTGTGCTGTCGATGGCCATCTGGTGTGACGGTCATCTTCAAAGAGCTCCCTACTTTCTTTAAACAGTTTGTGCCATTCAAAAACACTGGAGTGGCTCATTGCAGTATCCCCATAAGCTGACTTAACCATTTCTAGGGTCTCAGTTTGATACATAAATTTATTGAATATCGCTGCTCGAGGTTTTGACTGGTTTTGTACATCGATAACGACAAAAAACACACTTCAAAATAACCGTTGTCTATACTCAACCAAAGCTCATAGGCAACTGCAGCTGGTGTTTCCCTGTTGCTAAGTGTTCCCTTCATCTCGCCCAGCCAGCCAAACCTCTCTCTACAGCTCCGATCGTGCTACAGAAAATCAGTCCTACTACTTTACTCTGATTTCACAGATAAAGAAGATAACACTCCAGTCCATTTTTTTAACAAAAAAATGGGACAATATTGCACAATCACAATGGTCTGTAGGCCTAAAGGGTAATTTTTTTTTTCACATTACGCGTAAAGTAATAACGTTCATACTTTATGTCAGTTAGACTAAGAAGGACAAGGGATTAGTGTTAACTGTAAGGGTAAAGCAATAGGATTAAAATCGACAAAATCTTGAGGTTCACAATTTAGAGATTCAGGAGACTGACCAATGTCTCAGCTACATCGACTGCCAAGTGTTACTGTAATGAGATTGCCTAAACATAGAGCTCAGTTTTGAGAACCATTGTTGGACATCTGACTAGTGTCGTAGCAATAGTAATTCTGAAAGGGCATATCCATTCTGGAAGCTACTTCCATTCCACTTAGATTTTTCCTCTTGTACACTTATGGCCTAAATAAAAAAAAAAATTGTAACACTATAACTGAGTAGTACAATCCGCTAAAAATCGGGTCTTTTTGTATTAAAGACTTATGAAAAATTGTGCTAAATTTGATTTACCCATTGGTAGAAAGAAGCTGGAAAGGAATGCCCCTATAGTATGAAAATATAAACTACTTGAGTTAGCTCTTCCAAAAATTGTATTTGTTATTTATGTATTAATTAATTGTAAAATAAAACAATAATAGATATAGTTACATTTTGGGAAGCAAACCTACTATTTAGGTTTTGTTATTGAAATTAAATATTCTGTATGCATATTTTACAGGATGTGTCTCTTTTAAACTTTTATATAAGGAAGGATTTTCCCGATGATCATATTCAGCTTTTTAAAATATCTTTTGTATGGGTGTTTAATATCAACAAAGACAAGACAAACATGCCTGCAAAATACCAGAGTTGATAAAGATACAAGTTGAAGTGATAAATGAAAAAATAACGCATGCTAGGTGAAATATCTATTTGTTTGCCTTAAAAGATAGAGATCTTGTTTTTGTGGTGCTTGATATCTAGTAAAATCTTCAACATCCAGAAAATCTTTTTCATTCTTTTACTGTTACGACAGACAATTGTATAGAAACACTTTTGTAAATCCTTTTGAAAATGTCTCCACCATATTGGGTAATGGCAGCTAGGTCAGTGTTGTTTCACGTGGATAATAAAGGAATTAAAATATTTTGGAAAACCCAAAACAAAACAAGACCGTCTAAATGTTTTGACTATTTCCATTCATAAATTTTTAATTTAACAAAATAATGACTCTATATCCTTACCAGACACATTTTGTAAACACCACCCTTTGTATCTCTTGTTTTATTTGTAAAAAAAAAGTAGAAGGTGCATTCTATATTATGGTAAAAAAATAATTTCAAACGTTTTTTGTTACTAGGAGATGAAGAAGTTGATAATGAAGTAGAATTAGACATAGATGATTATGAAGAAGAAGATACAGAGCCTATCGAACAGACAATGTCGCTCTCGCAGATGTTGAACCAGCACAGGGACGACGATAATTACTATGGTTACGATGACGAGGATTACTGAAATCAAAGATTTCTTTCGTTATCACAAACAGACATTATAAAGGTACCTAAGTGTGCATGTTCCTTTGTTTTGTGTTGTACACTGAACCGAAAAATATTGTTACATACAATGTAAGAACCTGTTGGTGTTTCAAAAGACTGAACACATAAATGATAACAATGTTTTCCATTTATATTTTTATTATTTATTATTTTAATAACTGATATGGCAAGTCGCCAGTTCCAGAGGTGATAGCGTAATTCCACTTATATTAGTAGATAGAAAACATTTAAAAGTTTGGTTATTCTGTTAAATTATTTTCTGCATTTCAGGTAATTATGCTATGCATACTTTAGATTATATTCTTCTATGATATACTATTCTGTTATAATTCTCCACCATAATCCATGGTGGATTTCTACAATCCAATGCAAAAATGAGCAAATGGTGTGCGATTGCATTTGCTCATATAATTGTCTGTTGTAAAGACAAATCGTTTGTTATGAGTTTCTGTGTACACGTTTAATGACATATGATTTATTTTGTTTTAGTATAAGTTTAAAATATTTTTCAAGAAGCATGACTGTCGAACACAGAACTCTGAATAGCATGAAGAATAGATAAATTGAAAGTCTCTATAAATATGTTACGTTTGCTGAATTAATTAAATCTACTGTTTTACAAAACATGCAAAATTTTACTTCTTTCTACTCTAGTTATTTTGTAAATTTAGCAGCAAAACAGTGGCCTAGTCTATTAGTGATATTATTGTCTGTGTTCACTGTTCTTTACATTTAGTTTGTTCGTGTGCAATAAATGAGCTCTCATAAAATGAGCAGGAAGAAATATAAAACACAATGTAGAGTTTTGTTATTTGAGTTAGTTGTTTTTCAGTTATTTTTAGAATTGATGTGTGTTTTTTTTTAGGTTATAAGCTACAAAATTGTTTCAATATAAAGTATAACATACATATTCAGTAATGCTGTAATAATATAAAATACTTATACACCAATTAACAAAATATATATTGTTTGCGGAATTAATGAAACTGCAATTTTTTTTTGTAACTGGCAAAATTGGTTTTTGTATTATCGAATAGCTCTATCGAATTTACTCATTTTTATACAGTAATGTATGTGTAAATATACTTGTATATGTGTGTTACATGTTTGTTTGTGTTTTTGTGTGTGAATTTATACATAGTAGATTAAAAAGTGTGACTGGGTTTTAAGAATGGAATTATTATTATGTATGAGTGGCAGGACGATGAGTATTAATTTATTATTATGAGTGTATATAATTTATTTTATGTAAGCTCGTTTTGCTTTAATTTTCATCTAGTACCTTAAGTCTTGATCTTGGATTGAAATAATAAAAAGAAAAAAATATTCAACAGAAAAGATTTCTTAGTTCGCAAATTTAAAAACGTGTTTGCAGATTTTATGAAATGGCAAAGTTTTGCCTAAAATACACATTTTTTTCTTTAATTTTATTAAAGTATAAGCCTTCCTTACATTGTATAATGTGATGTTATATTAAACAATTTTTGTTTTTTTTAAGTATTAAATACAAAGTACTACAAAAATGTTCAACACTTAAAAATGACATTATTTCATTAACCCATTAAGGAGTATCGCTGTTTCAGAACGTCCGAATATGCGGTGTTTTAATGATTAATTATATGACACTGAGAGTAGTCAAGATAAGTAAAGTAAAAGTTTGGAAATAACCTGTTTATGTTTGTTATTCATAAAAATGAAATAAGCAAACAAAAGTGAATGAACAAAACATCACATTAAAAAACATGTTTTTGAATGGTATTTTTCAAAGCGAAAATGTACAGAAAGTCCTAAGTTATATTCACTGCATTCAAATTTACTGTCTTTTTTTCTTATCTGTATGTATTTACACAGACGAAATATATTTTTTTGTAATTTTCCCTTCTCTTGTCAGGTATTTGGGGTTGTTTGTAGGAAGTGTCGCGCTGAAAGGCATTAGTGTTGCTTGTTACTGCATTGTGCTGATAAGATCGTAATGCACAAAGAGATCTATTTAGAACTAACACAAAACACTAACGGGTAGTGTTATTGCTCAAGCTGTGTTTGTGTAATAGGTCGCACCTACTCCAGACAGATTTTTTTGCTTCCGAGGCCTAACTGTACGCTTTGCTAATCTTTCATTGTCTGCTACAAAAATGTTCGTAGAATTACATCATTATATTTTACGGTTGCTAAAACACAAAGAGCTGTGAAAATATATTTTTTAATGTATACATAAAAAAATGTTCTGGAATGGCAGCACTCTTTTATACACTTTACAACTGAAATGTTCCCGAATAGCGGTATTCCTTTTGTGGTATTTTGCCTTACTCGTTAAAGAGTAAGTTCTTACGCTTTGTTTCAACACGTATATATTTGGCTGCCAATACTGTTGTAGACAAAGTCTGCATATTTGTTGGCGTCAGTATATGTGTGGCAATGTAGAATAAAATTGAGAACACACGGTTGTTGAGAAAAACTTTGTGTGTGTGTGTGTGTGTGTGTGTGTGTGTGTGTGTGTGTGTGTGTGTGTGTGTGTGTGTGTGTGTGTGTGTGTGTGTGTGTGACAACACAAAATTAAATACAGTGTGTTTTAAAGAAATAATTTGTGTTTGAAAGAAATAATTCTTCTATATTGAAGCACTGTATGACAGTGCAGTAAGGTATAATATGTATAAGTTTGAAAATTTGTATTGAAAATGTTATATTGATTCATGAATGTATAAAATTGACAAAACACTCGTACATAAATTACTGGAAAGAAAAAATGTTGACAACAATGATTAACAATGTACAGAATTACATTGACAACTTGTTACGTTATAATTACATTGACAACTTGTTACGTTATAATTACGTTGACAACAATGTACAGAATTAAATGTTATGTATAAGTTGGTAAAATATATTCGTTTTTAAATGTACTGTAAAACTGACAACACAAGGTTGCTGATAATGGTTGTTAAGCTTGTATAAAATTTAATGTTTAAATTAACACACCAGAAATGTGCAAAGAACATCACACAGTTACACAAACTGCGAGCTTCCTCTTGCCAGCATAAAGTGTTTTCTCCTTCTCTAGAAAGTTATTCATAATTACTTTCGTATCTTGTGATTTCATATCGTACATATGAGGTATGATCCTGTCTTAAAATCAATGATTTTGTTGCAGATTTTATGTAAAACATTTCTTCACAGTTATTATTTTTTTTATAATACATTTAATATTCAGTGAAAGCTGTTATTGAATATTTTGTTAAAATTTAGGAAACTTCAATAATAATAAAATATCCGTTATGAAAAGAATCCAAACTATTTAGTTAATACTCTAGAAAAAAATACTGCACTTTTCATCCCTAAATGGCATGATAACAAAGAAACTAGATCTTCACTGGGCCGACTGGAATGTTAATGACAATTGTTCTTTGGAAAAATAAACTATTGACTATTTTCAAGGAAAACGTTTTGTCAACATTGTATGTATGTAAGTCCAGAATATAGTATTATATATAAAACTGATAGTAAATAGTTTTTTAGAAAAAAATAGGTTATGTCCTGATGTTATGACTCAGTTAATTTTGTCTGGAAATGTTGGACATATTTTAGACTTTATAATATAAATGCATTAACTACTAGCTAGGGGTGGTCAGGTCCTTCACAATTTTTTAATGTAAATTTTAAATATTGTGTTAATTTTAATTTTGAAATTTATTAAATAAATGGAATCCAGAATACTTTTTTTATATCCAACGACAGAATTGCAATCTGAAATTGGTTTTGTTGTTAGAAATATTTTAAGTTAAAAAAAATTAAATTTATATTTTGTTACACATTTTTGGTTATTATCATTAATTTTCTAGCCAGCTGTATGACCTTTTTAAAAATTTTTGCATTAAAAAAATGTTATGTTGACAGTATTCACGTTTGTTTTGGCACCTAAACAAATCATCAAATATAGTTAGATTATTGCTTTGATAATATGTCTTGATTATATTAAAAAAAAGAACATATTGCTTTTCAAGTCTTCGAAGAACTGTACATTGTATGCTATGCACTATTCCAGAAATTCTTTGATTAAAACAGTTCGCCTTAGGTCACGGGAAGAAATAACAAGGCAAAGTAAATATTACATAGAAAATTCTAAAGCATTAGTGTAAACATTAATGTTAAATTAAATTTGTACTATTGTTTGTTATCTTAACAGTTTTAATAATTGATACAAAAACCTTTCTCATGTTCAATTGTTTCCCCCGAAAAATTTAAATTGGAATCAAACGACAAAAAAAGTAAATTAAAATCAGCCTGATTCTCGAAATTGGTTTGTAAAATTTTGCTCAAATTTTTGTTTTATTGAAAGAATCATAACTCAAGTCATTGTACTTATTTGAAGTAAAAAACTTTTTTTTTCATTATTGCAACATAGCCACCGAACCACATATTTAAGTAATTAGGATTATGACCTATTCTTCCCATCAGTAGTCTATCCACTGACCTTGTAAAGGCTACCGCAGTTTCGAAACTCTATCGTTTCATCTGCCGTGATACAAAATGTTAAATCCCTCTGTCGAGGTCATCACAAAGTCAAACAAAACATTAAAAACATACATCACAAACACTGAGCACAATTACATGATTCAAATATGTACGATAAAATTCAGCTTGGCCAAACGACGTGCGCAACTTGTACGTCGTTACATTACGGACTGCGGAGTCTTCATCAGTAGTAGCGTGCTTGTCTTTATTATAAGTTATGGTGGTGTTTATGTTGTTTATTCAAATCACTTATCCTTAGAGCCATGTCATATATTAAATTTGATTTAAATGAAAGTTTTTCATTGAGGATGTTGTGGGGGTCTGATTTTTTTGCTCTGGTAAATCTCAAACTTTTTAATTGCATCCATATAACTGCTTTTATGACATAAATGTAATAGTTCCATGTTGGTATGGATGTTTTTGAATTTATGGTTTTTGTCCATAAGATGTTCTGTGAAAGCCGAGTTTGTCGATAATGCACTTCTGGGTATGTGGAAATCTTTTTATACGATCAAAATCTGATGTATCAAATTTTGAGGCTTGGACTGATTTTTCTGCTTTCTTCAACAGCTTCCAAAAACCAGATTTTTGAGGTTATGACCTGTTAGTTTTGTTTGAGTATTTATGAACTACATTTCAGCATTATTTGGTAAAATGGTTAGATACAATTTATAAAATATCTGATTTTTAACAGTACATAGTTTGACAAAAAAAAGGGCTTTAAAAGTTGTATACTCGCTTCAATCTTTACTGTTACCTGGGTGTGTTTTCTTCGAAATTAAAAGCAAAAAAATACTGTCTGAAATACGAGTAATAAAAATTATTAATAAATGCTCTAAACATTATTAAAATGCAGCGCAAAGTAACGTTGTTGAAGTAAATCTTTGCATCTTTTTTATACTCTTGTTCACGTCATTTCTTTTTCTACTATAACATTAGTTTGTGGACATGAGTCATTTACTAAAAATGAAAAATAAACTATAGAAGGTTGTCAAACAATAACATTTGGCATTCATCTATGAATTTCCTATTGGACTTCTCGTATAGCCATCGGTAATAAACTTGCTTTTGTATAATTGCACAGGCTACTCACATACTTGTTTTGTATTTAATCTCAGTTAAAATTATAATTTTCATTGGAAAAAATGTTTAGCAAAAAAAAATACAAATATTTTATTTTATAGAATCAAGATTTCCATGAAAATGTAAAGTTAGCTATTGATTGATAACTTTGTGTATAGTTAAATAAAAATGCATAAACTAATGTAATTCAATTTACTATCTTGTCAGATTTCTTTGTACAATAAATATATATTTATTATTGAAAATTGTATTTATTAAATTTAATATTTAAGAAAATGTTTTTTTTTTGTAAATTAATGTATGTAATGTATACTTATACAGTTCACTAATGCATCATTTTCATTGTATACGATTCTACCATATTATGTGAATACATTGAATTCTACCATACAATTGAATAATTGTAACAGTTACACAATTTTGTCGTTCTTGATTATAAAATATGTTAAATTTCTAATTTACATTTTTACTAATCTACGAGGGTTGATCAAATATAAACGAGACTGATTTTTTAAAAAATTTATTGCTTACTTACAAATTATTCTTGATACAACTTATTTTTCTACATAGTCTCCCGCACGAGTAACACATTTTTCCCACGGATTGGAAGTTTTTAATTCCATCTTCGTAGTAAAAGTTCTCGGCGTTCATTGAGCCATTGGAGCACGAAGGTCTCCACCGCAGAATCGTCTTCAAACGCTGGCCTCCAAGCGCCTCTTTGAGTGGCCCAAACAGGTGATAGTCGCAGGGTGATAAGTCTGGACTGTATGGGGATGTTCCATTGGTTCCCAGCCAATTTGATCGAGTTTAAGCCTCGTAGCGTTCGCGAATGTGGTCGGGCATTATCGTGAAGAAGAATGACGTTTCGCGCCGGTTTAGATTTCCTTTTCCTACGAAAAAGACTGTTTTATGCCTCTAAAACATCGCAATAATATTGTGCATTTATTGTGCGTCGTTGATGGAGGAAATCGACGTGAAAGGCGCCTTGATTGTCGAAAAATACAGTGGCCATTACCTTCCCGCCAACGATCGTGATTTAGCCTTCAGGTTTTCTACTGTTTCCGTCCTTCGGCGAATTCCTTGTGCCAAGCAAAAACGCGAGCTCTTGACAGGGTCCTGTCCCGTATTGAGCCGTCAATCTACGAAAGATTTCAGTCGGATTGACCCCTCCTTGGCCAAAAACTTAATAATAATTCTCTGCTCCACGGAAACGTGCACTTCACTCTCACTCGTTGTATAGTTTTATACTGAAGGGTCCGAACGGAAATGTTGCCCGTCTACGCCCGTCCCAAACCTCCCAGGCTACCTGAAACCCCACCCTTTAGAGTTCAATGTCCAACGGAAAAGTTTTTAGAAAGTCAGTCTCGTTTATATTTGATCAACCCTCGTAGCTATTAATAACTGTATGATTTTCATTGTATGAACTGTTCCGTATAAACTTCCATTAAACTATGAAATGAATTGTATTTACATTATTGTGACTTAAACACTTTGTTTGCCATTGGTACAAAATCCTTTCTTTATCGCCTCCATAAATATAAACGCTTAGAGATTTTGTCTGTCTGTATGTCTTGCTTTCTTTCAGAACATGTTGTAAAAGTAGCTGAAGTGTATTTTAACGAAATTCGTTATTTATGTCTGAATTTCATTATTTTTGTTATATATATTATTTCTCGTCATCATCCCTTTTTGTCTGCACATAGGCTACTGTTTGTACAGTCATAAATGAGGTATCTTTAGAAAGATTTTTTAACTGACTTCTGACATTGCAGAACGATTTTGCGCTAAAACTTACTGTTTGTGGAAAATTTTAACATAAAAAACACTTTTAACTGTCATAGCTAAAGCAGCATCATGGATTCGTATGCATTCATAAATCACAGGATATTTTGTATATTTTACAAAACTAACTTATTAATCAAGAATTGACAATACCATTAAGAATGCCACTTTTTTGCATAACATGCTTAGAACAATTTTAGTATTTATTTAAAAGTCATTAAACTTATAGGTTATGTGGCCCCACTGACAGTCACCTATCCCTGCCTGTCGTACAAGCCAGGACAAGAATTTCAAATACCAAACTCATGTTTTGGACACTGGTTTTACACAAATATATTTGTGAGTTCTCCTTCCTTGTAATTTATCTTTTATTAATACAGACACCATAAAATACGAAGTACAATTTAAATGTCAAAATACAGTTAGAGGTATATAGCATGCCATTTCAACTGACTATATGACAGTTACCTATTAAAACTGCATTTTCTATCACTATAAACAAGTCACAGGAAACACACTTCAAAGAACAGTATTGTATTTACTAAATGCCGTCGTTACTCATGGATAATTGTATGTAGCCTTTTCAAGCGTAACTAAATAAACTAACATGCTTGTATCCATTAAAGAAAATGAAATTGTAAATTAATGTAAGTATACAGTTCGTTGCATCATTTTCATTGTATATGATTTTACCACATTATGTATTTATTCAATTGTAATAGTTACACAATTTTGTTCTTCATCAGAATGTAATTAAATCCAATTGTGAAAACAACAGCACTACCTATTGGATTTAATTCAAATCACTTTTTAAGCACAGTAGTTTGTGTAAAATACCTGTTTTACAAAAAGAGATATAGTGGTACAGTCACTCTTTAAACACTTGTGGCAATAATAAGAAAAAACTGAAATTTTCAATGAAACTGATTCAGTATTTGTGTATCTATAAATGACACAAATAGGAATATTTCTTATATATTTGTGTATATATATAATATATATATATATATATATATATATATATATATATATATATATATATATATATATATATATATATATATATATATATATATATATATATATATATATATATATATATATATATATATATATATATATATATATATATATATATATATATATATATATATATATATATATATATATTAATAGTAACAAGTAGGCATAAATAATAAGTAACTTATCTGTATGGTTATTAATTTACAATATTAATTCTGTAACTGGAACAAAAATACAAAAGTACTGTTTTTAATAAAATGTAAGTAGGCTACTTGGAGAAAAACAATGTAGCATGTTTTCAGACTAATGTGATAAGGCAATAAATGTAAAATATAAATAGAAGGTGAACTAATGCAGTTTCAGTTTTGTATGCAATATCTTTGATAAAAACTTAAGAATGTTATTGTACTGATTTATTTAATTTGATTTTTCCAGGTGAGTGAATGATTTAGATTTTTAACCTGTGAAATTTTCTGTTAACTTAGGGGGCTTGTTTACTGTTTGACAAAAACTAAAGATTTTTCGTGGCAAATACTACATAATTTAATGAAAAGAAAATTGGTTGTAGACCTCCAGTGCTACCTAATGCTTTGTTGTTAATCATAACCACGAAATGAGTGGGATAGGATCAGGAAACTTGCATTTATTTCACGTGTGACATCATATAAACACACCGATGAGATTATCTTGGCAAAGTGCCTACATTCAGTTTATCAAGGCAATCTGAGGCTGAACTTCCTTTATACATTATCTTAACAGTTTCCTCAAGTGTTCAGTTACAATAATGTTTAGCCAACGAAGTGCTACATGCAATCCACCGTGGAATTTCTCGTGGATTGTAAAAAACAAATTGGCAGGTATGGCCTGCCCACGCACAGCGGAGAACATACAGTACATAATGGATCAAGGAATCAATCACCTGATTACTTTATGTCTTGACATCAAACCTGCAGACAGCTGTCCATCCTTGAAGAGAACCGTTATTCCGATAGAAGAGTTTGAAGCTCCAAGCATCGAACAGATTGAACAGTTTATAGAGATCTGTCGGCAAGCGAGTTTAGAGAATGAGGTAGGTATGTTATTTTAATACAGAGTGTAACAAAATATCCATGTAAAATATACCTGTCTATTTATTTTGATTAAACACAACTGTTAATATGAATTAAAAATAATATATTAAAAAAACTATGAACTAGGATTGATTAATATATCACAATAATATTAGGTGAACATATATTCTCTATTAATACAAAATTATATGGTATGACATGTTCAAATTTTAAAATAATATTAATAATCGTTGCATGCTGCTATCTTGCTGATACAATTGAAGGCAATTTCCTAATATACAGTAAATTTTCCATTTAGCGGACAACGAAAACCAATTAGTATTCGTTTGTTTGAAAGTGGGTGATATATTTTGTATCCGAATTTTTAGACATTTTATATAGCATTTTATATAACAGTTCTAATACATTCTTAAACATATTGTACCGAGTTTTAACCATTTAACAAAACGTTAATTTTTTCCCTTACTGAACAAAAACGCAATACAAAGCAAGTAAAACAATTACTATTAGTAACAGGGGCACTTATAGATTCTGCCCTCATTTAACAGACTGGCTTGGTAATTTTTTTCCTTCTTCCCATATACTCTGTTAAAATGAAGATTTACTATATTTGTTTTACTTGAAATCTACTTTGCAATCATAATCAGTTTTAAAACCTGCATATACATTTTTATTGGTATTTTAAACTTTTAAATTACACTGAAAAAAAAAAATGAAACTGTGTCAAATTAATTTTCTTAATTTACACAGATTTTGTTAATTTTTTTAAGGTATTTTTTTGTAAATCAGATTTTTAAAAGAAGTATGATGATTCTTTTTCATTTTGTATCAGTTAAACAGGTTTTTGTTCGGTAACCTATTACCAAAATTGATTTTTGTGCCAAATTTTAATTAAGTCGTACTGAAATTGCAAACTTGAATGTGCTGTCCAACCACACATATACAGTATATATAAAAACGGATATAGTGGTGTAGATTAATGCTTATTTCATAGCCCTGGCTCTGGGTCTTACCATGATGACCTGTACAATAGTTCATTTTTCAATGGAAATATACTATAAAACAGCCGAACAAAAATTAATGTAGAACATTTTGTAAACAGTGAATGTTACAAATATAAATGATGTGCAAACATTTTCATGTTCAATTCATTCACTTATTAATTAGTTAAAAGATCTAAATACAATGTATGGGATATTGTGACCTGTTTGAAAGTTCTGGTTCCTTATTTGATATATTTCTGAACCTTATTTTGAGTTGTGAACGACCATTAGGCTATTAAAGTAACATTACTTTAAGAATGTCAGCTTTTTTTTTTTTTTGATAGTATATAACGCAGGTTTGGTATTTAAATGTTGCATTTGAACTAACTT
>CM040188.1:9429471-9434471 GCA_022606455.1 Callitettix versicolor | reverse complement strand
GACTGTAGTTGAACACTAACAAGATGCCACCAGCAGCGAGTGTTCACGTATCTCTCATAAGGGTTATCGTTCTAGTACGTTTGTATTAAATTATACGTGGCTATGCATAGGCGGACGTAATTTGCTTAGCTTCTCATTGGAACAACATGAGTAAGAATGTAAATAGAATCAGCGGGAACACACCGCACAACAAAAAGCTGGCCAGGTGGGGCACAAAATCCGTGACAACGATGAAGATTAAGGAGGAAAAGTTGAAAGGGAATTAGCAGAGCAAGAATCTGTAAACACCTCAATAACAAATTTGGAAGTCTCCAGTTAGAAGTTTTGGAGGAATTACCCACCTTGAATCCTCCTCAAATCCTAGACTTTATGAAGAGACTTAGGCTGGAGAAGGCGCTGTAACTGAGCATCTCAGGAATATAGTAAGAGGGAACAATAGAAATTCTTATTATATTCTTCTTCTTTTCTGCTAGGGTTATTATCACTGTATTCAGTATAATGATCTGCCTTCCCTAGCTTCGTCAATTCTACTTTCGTTGACGCGTTTCGGAGAACCTCCATCTTCAAAAACTATATCTATACTCTTTATAGTTTTTGAAGATGGAGGTTCTCCGAAACGCGTCAACGAAAGTAGAATTGACGAAGCTAGGGAAGGCAGATCATTATACTGAATACAGGGCACAATAGATTTACCAAAGGTCGCAGTGCAATAGTAACCCTAGATAATCATTCATTCATTGGCCGATTTGTATTGAATTCATTTTCATTGTGTTTACTTGCACACTGTAAACATTGCCGTTGTAGCTCATACTGCTCTCGTTCATCTACTTATGACATTCACAACTCTACATAAACTGGTTCATTCTAAAGTGTAAAGCGACCCATCCTGACGGAGTGAGCAATAGAGCGCCCTTAAGATATCTGGCGACCTCCCTGTGTACCTTACTGATGCATGCGGGGCTCCATATGGGCGGGCGACTTTCCACAGGTAATAATGATAAGAATCAAGTAAGGAAAAAATTGAAAGGGAGTCAGCAGAGCAAACATCTCAATAACGAACTAAAACGTCACCAGTTAGAAGTAGAAGAGTCAGCCTTTAGTCCTCTACAAATACTAGACTTTATGGGAGAAGACCAGGACTGGAGAAGGCGCTGTAACTGGGCAACTCAGGAATACAGAAAGGTAGCGGTGTAATAATAACACTAAACATTCTTATAATACAGTCAAACAATGATTACAAGAAGTTGACAAACTACAAACGCCAAAATCGATATTAGGCGTCAAGGTCGAATCAAATTGGTACAATAAATTAGAATTTTAAACTTAAAAATTACATTAAAAATAACAAAACCAACGTCTTCCGTTATATTTATCATATATATTATTTCTCGAGTCAACATCCCTTTTTCTCAGCACATACTATTCGTACAGGCATAAATGAGGTATTTTTAGAAAGATTTTTTAACTTTCAAAACGATTTTGCGTTAAAACTTACCGTTTTGTGGAAAATTTTAACATAAAAGACACTTTTATCTGTCATAAGCAAAACGGCATCATTACAAATGCCACCTTTTTGCATATATGTCCTTAGAAAAATTTCGGTATTTACTTAAAAGTCATTAAACTTATAGGTTATGTGGTCCTATCCCTACCCGTCGTACAAGCCGGGATAAACATTTCAAACACATGTTTTGGACACTGTTTTTACACAAATATATTTGTGATTTATCCTTCCATCGTGCATTTATCTATTGTTAATCGATCGCTTTTCGATTTATTTTTTAAACATGTTTTCCCTTTCTTCCAACTACCGCCCTCACCCCAATAACTACTCATATTCAAAACGCTGTGTTTACTTAAAACTTTCATAATGCGAAATTTCGCACGGACCCCTTGGTCACTATTATTCTAATAAAGATTGAGTATTTAAAATATTAATCCGTGCATTTGGAAAAATTAGATTTTCACACAAATTTAAGGTGAAAAAAGATTGGATTTTTAACGATTTGAAATTGCCGCCCATTTTGAAACCGGTGAAAATATTTCGCAGGTAACAAACTAGTTAAAGCAATTATTAAAATAGATTTTGTGCAAAAATCGATCAAATCCGACCATAATTGTGTACGTGGGCGTGCAAATACTGTTCAATACATCGCTTCCCAAAGTAAGAACCATCTGCCGTTCTTATTGACTTAAATTAAAATCTTTCCGTGGGAACACTATTTCGGCGCACTCTGTATTGTATGAATCAGGATAATAGGCCTACTGTATATTGCAATTCATGACATGTAATCCAGTCTAACTCGGTGTAAACAATGTATGCAATAGATCACGTAGCTTACTGTAGAAACTTGGAATCCCGTCAGGATTAAATCGCCCGGTCTTGGATTACTTGTTTTACAAAACAAAATTACGGCTACATACTCGTACACACTGTACGTTTGTATGCGAAGGGAGTTATAAAGCTAAATTTTGTGTTTTAGGGAATTTATTTTGGAAAACGAACTATTGGGGCGACCATTGTAAACACATTTTGAAGAGTTGAGTGAGTGTGTGTGTGCGCACACGCAAATATATATATATATATAGCTTCGTTAGCACACTCACGCACACACATGCACAAGTACGTACGCGCGCGCACAATCACACACACACACACACACACGCACGGACAATTACAAACACATAACACACACACACACACACACTCGCACAATCACGCAAACACGCACACACACACACGCACGCCTGCACACACACACACACACACACACACACACACACACACACACACACACACACACACACACACATATATATATATATATATATATATATATATATATATATATATATATATATATACCACACACACACACACACTCTCGCAAGCACTCGCACGCACGCACGCGCACGCACATACGCTGCATACACGCACGGACGTACACACACACACACACACACACACACACACACACACACACACACAGGGTATTTCAGGAAAAAACAGAAAGAATTGTTGAGCGAGTTCTACCAATGAAAATGATAGAAAACACGGATCCGGGAACGCTTCGTCAGCGAGTTACAGCTTTCGAAAAATTTCGTCATGATTCCTGGAAAAAAATGGGAAGTTAAACCACAATAAAGTTCTAGCAACCCAAATTATGAGGTAATCTTCATAGTTTTGTAGGGTTTTTGGCTTGAAAAATTAAATACAACTGGTCCCGTAGCTGTAAGTCAACCGGTGCAAAACGTAAAAGTCTGAGCCAAAATAACATATGTTTTTACATACGGCCAACAATAGCTCTGTTATTTTCGCAATAAACAAATACAATTTTTAAATAAAACTCGTAGAATATTTTCTTCTGTACAAAATTATGCACATAAAGCCAACTACAAAAAAAAAAGAAATTACAAAAAAACGAATTTTTTAACATTAAAAATATTTACAACATGGCGGGAAAAAAGACATTAATTTTCAAACAGAAAGAATAATACCTTATTATATATATAAACGCCTACACTGTCAACTTTCACAACAGATGTGTAACAATGTAACAGGTGATCTTCCCCGCTACTGTAGAGGTCCAAGAATATAAGAAAAGTGGACCTTGTTATGTACAGGTGCTAAGTGGCTTGAGTCTGTCTTATTGAGATGATTAAGGTAGTCTAAGACCAGATGTGACTGCTATTTGTACTCGTCCATTGCTGTGTGTTACATTGTCAGACAGTTCGTGTAAATTTAATTTCATCTATTTTTACTGTTCTACTTTGAAACAAAACAGCTGATTGCGGCGGTCATTTATTCCACTTGTAATAGTTTTTCAAACGAAAATTTGTCAAATTGTTATCACTGTCAAACACTTCTATTTTGTAATTCTCGTTATAATATAATATAATAAAAATAACGATATATAATGTATATATATATATAATAAAGTAATAATAACATAATATAATAAAAAGAAAAACACAAATTCCATGGCTCAAGGAAGTCCATCAGGATCTGACTAGATGTGGAATCAGCGCTGAAGAGGTACACAATAGTGACACGTGTGGGAGGAAGATAGCTGCTGCTGAGTTGAAAGACATCTCTGAAGAGAATCCAAGAGGAAGGAGGCGGAACGTCATAGAATGGGCCAGAGAATGAAGGAGTACTGGCGTAGGAGGAAACAGGGGTTAACAAGGAAGAAAGTTATGTAATTTTAGTCCATAGATGGCTGTATAAAATAAAAAAAAAAAGTTTTGTAATATTGAAAAAAAACGACCGACGGATTTATCCTTTCTCGTCACAAATATCTAAAATACTTGTTTTTATTTCCGTCAGTCAGTTTTTGTCAAACTAATTTTTTTGATCTGGTTCGTATGTCTCTCGGTACCATTTTTCAAATAGCTACTTGAAGAATAGCTACCATTTTAGTTTTATGCCGCCCTATTTTCGGTCGAAAACTGTAAAAAATTTGAATTTCTCGAAATCAGCATTCCGATTTTCGTGAAATATTATTAAAGTGTAATTGTTGCAAGCAAAACGGTTGCACCCCGGAAAAATCGTATTCAGGAGCTGGTTAAAAAGATGGAAAATCTAAATAGTTTCACAAAAATCGTTACATTAGATTTTGCTCAAGTTTTAATCGTGTACGTTCAACGATTTTACGTAGGATAATATGTAATCTTAAAATACAAATATTTAATTAGATTGGTGTATTGCAGTAATTAAATACCATCCAACGCTATTATTTGAAGTACTATGACACTGATCAACTTCTTGCTGTACATAGTTGTATATTATTCGTTTCTTTTTCCCCTTAACTGCGGAAGGTCGCACGAGCCCACTAGTATATGTATGCTTTTTAACGATCCCATTAAAAAGTGATCTAGAAGTGATCAACCCTTACTTCAAGGTCTCGGGTCTTACCAAGATGGTTGCATTAATATTTAATTTTCCAATGGGAATGCACTAGTAAAATGTACAATAAGGAGACAAAAGTTTTTCATTGACC
>CM040188.1:9394471-9419471 GCA_022606455.1 Callitettix versicolor | reverse complement strand
TTTTGAAATTTTCATAAAACCTTTTTTTTGGAAAAGATAAAATATATTTTTGAAAATTTCCTTAATTTAATCGAAAATAAAAAAAGTATACGTGTTGAACTAGGGAAGCTACCGAGAGAAGCGAAGCTTTGTTAATGATACCTTTGCTGAATATATAATTACCTTGAAGTTATGTTTACAAATATCTTATTTTGTTTAAACAAAAATACGTGAACCTAGCTAAGATATTATTTACTGTAGTTATAGTAAAAGATCAGTTGTTTTATATTAATTCGTAACGATCAGCTGATTTCGTTGAACAGGTGATAGGCTATTATAATAAATTTTAGGTTAAGTTGTTAAAAACTAGCATTATTAACAACAATTATTATAAACTTTCATATTAATTTCGAATGTATTACAAACAGTGGGCGTGTTCTTCAACTAAGGAAAAATACCGAAACGAAAGCATCACTACGTTTCAATATGATTCGCATGTACTGTTTTCGAAAAGGTGAAATAAAAAGAGACAGAAATAGGGAGACGAATTTCGTTTGCTCGTTCGTTTCATATTTCCGTTACATTACTCTATTCGACAGACTGTTTTTTCTATTTACTCCTCTCGCTATTGTTAAGAGCTACACTTCAATAACTCAAATTGTATGAAAATTATGTGTAACAATATCATTGTAAAATTGGACTATTGTAAATCGAAAATAGATCATAAACTGAAAATATTGAAATGAAGTCGTAAAATATTTTGTTAAGCGATTTGCTGTTACGTCCAACAGATGGCGCTGTTTTTCGAAAAACAAAATCTTATTTTTACCTGTCAAAAGTGTGAATTTTATATAATAGTAATTATAAAAAACACCCCCCCACAAACACCCACACCCACCCACACCTACACACAAATCACCAACACCCCACACACACCGACACACACTCACACCCAAACACATCAACAACCACACACACACACACACACACGTACCCCCCAAAACACCCACACACCCACAACCACACCCCCCCACCAACACACCCACCCACACACCTGTCCGCCCACGCACACACACACACACACACACACACACATATATATATATATATATATATAAATACACACACACACACCCACACCCAAAAACACCCAAACACATCAACAACCACACACACACACACACACACACACACACGTACCCCCCAAAACACCCACACACCCACAACCACAACCACACACCCCCACCAACACACCCACCCACACACCCGTCCTTCCACACACACACACACACACACACATATATATATATATATATATATATATATATATATATATATATATATATATATATATATATACATACACACACACACCCACACCCGCAACCATACACACACACCCACACACACACACCTAAACACAGACACCAACACACACAACCCACACAACCACACCCACACCTACACTAACCCCCTCACACCCATATCCACACCCACACAAACCCACACACACTCACACATACCCAAACACACACACCTATATCCACCCACACACCAACATACACCCCCAGACACACAAACAAACACCCACACATACACACAACCCCCTCACACACACATCCACACACGAACCCACACCCACACACCCATACACACACACACACGCCTACACACATCCACACACGAACCCACACCTACACACCCACACACATATACAACCACACATACATCCATACACACCCACACCAACACACCTACAAAAACAAACATACACCCACAACACACACACACACACACCCTTACAAGCACACACACCCACACACACACAACGCCCACCTATACACACCCACACACACACACCCACACACCCGCCTACACACACCCACCCACCCACCCACACAAACACACACACACACACACACATAACCACACACTCACATTCACACCCGCCCACACACACACACACACACAAACACACACCCACTTACTCACACCTACACACACCCGCACCCACAAATACACACACACACATTCACACGCACACGCAGACGCACACCCTTTCTCACACACACCCAACATACACACCCAAACATACCCACCCTAACATACGGAAACACACACAACTACACCCACACACGCATAAACACACACACATTTACACACACACACACACACACACACAAACACACACCCACACATACACACACAAACACACTCTCTCACACATATTCACCTACCCACAATCAAACACGGACACACACACCCACACACTCTAACACACACAGACCCAGTCACCCACACCCACTCACCCACCCCCCCCCCCCCCCACCCCACACACACACACACACACACACATGCACCACCACAACCCATATATATATATATAAACACACACACACCCACACCCGCAACCATACACACCCCCCACACACACACCTAAACACAGACACCAACACACACACCCGAACATACACACACAACCAACACACCCACACCCACACCTACACTAACCCCCTCACACACACATCCACACCCACACACACACTCACACATACCCAAACACCCATATCCACCCAGACACCAACATACACCTCCAGACACACAAACAAACACCCACACATACACACAACCCCCTCACACACACACACACACACACACACACACACACACACACACACACACACACACACACATACACACACATATATATATATATATATATATATATATATATGTTTAAAATAAAGTAGTATTTAAATTTAAATGGTAGCTGGAAAGCTAATTTAGAGACCAAGATCGGTGTTAGTTTTATTATCCCGGGTGTTGGTCTTACCATAATGTTTGTTCCAGTAGTTCATTTTTTCAATGGAAATTCACTAAAAATCAAAATTACAAAAGGGTAAGTTCCACTTTGTTTGAACTGAAAGTCAAAAAGTAAGAAATGCAGTTACAAACAGTATTGGTCTGCGAACTAATCACAAAATAAACACTGTAATATCCAATGCGGTCTTGCATAAATAAAATGTGGTCTCGTCGGTTTTAAAATTCCGCCGCGAATTTTCGTCATCCGACTTGAAAGCGCTTTTCGGCGCCAGCGCCGCGTGACAGGAATCGTAATAAGTCCTCTTGTGACGCGTCGCGAAGATAAAAGGGCCTTCATAAAATGTGCAGATTACAGCTTTGTTGCGCACAAAATTTGTAATTCCCTTAAGTACAGCACTAAAATCTTAACACTCGCGGCGTAATCGACTGAACCAATCAGGTGTTAGAGGAAAGGCGCGTACTTTAATGACATTCCTTGCAAATTTCCATCGGAAATGATCTATTGGAGCGAGCAGACCCGGGTTAGTTTAATAAGCTGCGTCCCTGAACTCAAGAAAATACATCTTGCAGGGGTCTCTCTCTCTCTCTCTCTCTCTCTCTTTCTACTTCCTTTTTCATTCTGTCTTTCATTTTTACAGAATGACGTACTTTCTTCCCTCATTCTACTTTTCGCCAAAGTGTTTCTTCTGATCTCCCAAAGAAACTTTTATTTTGTTGATGTCCTTTTAAAAATTCGTTTATAATCTCGCAGCCAGCCTTAAAATTTAAGTTTTATTTATGTTTTATAAATTGTTTTAATTACACATAACATAAAAATGACCTTTAATCTCGTAATGAACGATGTCATAAACGACATATCCCAATTTCAACGCAATATCACACGAAATAATTAAACCGAAATGAAAAAAAGTACACGTGTGGAACTCGGCGAGTTACCGACAGAAGCGAAGCTTTTGTTAATGATATCTTTGCTGAATATACAATTAGTTTGTAGATATGTTTACAAATAACTTGTTTTGTTTAAACAAATAAATACGTGAACCTAGCTTAGATATTATTTACTGTAGTTACAGTAAAAGATCAGTTGTTTTATATTAATTAGTAACGATCAGCTGATTTCATTGAACAGCTGATAGGCTATAATAAATTTCAGGTAATGTTGTTAAAAACAAAATAACCTGAACCAAGTTATTATGTTTTACAGTTAAGTTTAAACTGAATAAACGTCTTAAAACGCAAATATAACGGAGTAATAAAGACTTGACGATATCTTAAAGCAACTGAAGAATCAACACAGAAAACCAAATTATAATTATCCCTGAAATTAACCTCAACAAATTTTGTTAGTTATAGTAGTAAAATCAGTGAATCTGTGAGATTATACTTTCATAAACAGAAAGTTTAAAAAAAGCTTAATATTTTGTGCTTTTTAATTTTTCCACTATTTTCCTACTAAGCCATTCAAGACTGATTGACAGGTTGGCGGGCAATCAGCTGAGGGGTGTGAGTTATTAATGTCAATCAATAATTATATCTGATAACTCATTTAAAACTTTGGACAAGTAAAATCCCATTACTTTCTGATACTGTCAAAAGTTGAATAATATCTACTGGACTGAAAAATTAGTTTTATTTCAAACATTAGTGGCTGGATTTTCTCTTTAACAAACTGAACTAATTTAAAGGCAAAGTGCGCCCACGATTTTTAACACTTCTTCCTAAACGCCCTTCCTTCGAAAGGGCTGCTTTTAATGAGGCCAGCCAAAGGTTCACAACCTTTAGGTAAGTTACAAAGTTAAACAACTACCTCATTTTTGCAATAATATTAGACAAGTTTATTCAGTTCTTTGTTATTCTTTAATTATCAACTAAGCAAGTGAGAGTGAGAGTTTTGTATATATTCATTTTTCTGTTCTGCTAGGTATACATAATTTAATATGTTTTTGTTTCACGAACAGTAATCACGCGGAATTTCATAAATACATTTAGCTTTTACTTCTGCAAATTTTTTCTTTAAATGGTAAAATATAATCTAACGTTGTGTGGATTGAAAAAAATATTTTGTTTCCGGGTTAGCTGCTATAGTTTTAAAAATCTTATTGTTTCCTGGTTAGTTGCTGTAGTTTGCTTTATAAAAAAAATCATTGTTTCCAGTTTAGTTTCAATATGTTTATCTCAAAAACTTTATTGTTTCCTGGTTAGTTGCTGTAGTTTTCTTATAAATCTTATTGTTTCCAGTTTAGTTTTAATATTTTTATCTCAAAAAACATTGTTCCTGGTTAGTTGATGTAGTTTTTCTTATAAACCTTATTGTTTCCAGTTTAGATTCAATATGTTTATCTCAAAAACGTTATTGTTCCTGGTTAGTTGCTGTAGTTTGTCTTAAAAACCTTATTATTTCCAGTTTAGATTCAATATGTTTATCTCAAAAACATTATTGTTTCCAGGTTAGTTGCTGTAGTTTTCTTATAAACCTTATTGTTTCCAGTTTAGTTTCAATATGTTTATCTCAAAAACATTATTGTTTCCTGGTTAGTTGCTGTAGTTTTTCTTATAAACCTTATTGTTTCCAGTTTAGTTTCAATATGTTTATCTCAAAAACATTATTGTTTCCTGGTTAGTTGCTGTAGTTTTTCTTATAAACCTTATTGTTTCCAGTTTAGTTTCAATATGTTTATCTCAAAAACATTATTGTTTCCTGGTTAGTTGATGTAGTTTTTCTTATAAACCTTATTGTTTCCAGTTTAGATTCAATATGTTTATCTCAAAAACGTTATTGTTCCTGGTTAGTTGCTGTAGTTTTTCTTATAAACCTTATTGTTTCCAGTTTAGATTCAATATGTTTATCTCAAAAACGTTATTGTTCCTGGTTAGTTGCTGTAGTTTGTCTTAAAAACCTTATTATTTCCAGTTTAGATTCAATATGTTTATCTCAAAAACATTATTGTTTCCAGGTTAGTTGCTGTAGTTTTCTTATAAACCTTATTGTTTCCAGTTTAGTTTCAATATGTTTATCTCAAAAACATTATTGTTTCCTGGTTAGTTGCTGTAGTTTTTCTTATAAACCTTATTGTTTCCAGTTTAGTTTCAATATGTTTATCTCAAAAACATTATTGTTTCCTGGTTAGTTGATGTAGTTTTTCTTATAAACCTTATTGTTTCCAGTTTAGATTCAATATGTTTATCTCAAAAACGTTATTGTTCCTGGTTAGTTGCTGTAGTTTTTCTTATAAACCTTATTGTTTCCAGTTTAGATTCAATATGTTTATCTCAAAAACGTTATTGTTCCTGGTTAGTTGCTGTAGTTTTTCTTATAAACCTTATTGTTTCCAGTTTAGATTCAATATGTTTATCTCAAAAACGTTATTGTTCCTGGTTAGTTGCTGTAGTTTGTCTTAAAAACCTTATTATTTCCAGTTTAGATTCAATATGTTTATCTCAAAAACATTATTGTTTCCAGGTTAGTTGCTGTAGTTTGTCTTAAAAACCTTATTGTTTCCAGTTTAGTTTCAATATGTTTATCTCAAAAACATTATTGTTTCCTGGTTAGTTGCTGTAGTTTGTCTTAAAAACCTTATTGTTTCCAGTTTAGTTTCAATATGTTTATCTCAAAAACATTATTGTTTCCTGGTTAGTTGCTGTAGTTTGTCTTAAAAACCTTATTGTTTCCAGTTTAGCTGTAACATTTTTACTTCAATTACCTTATTTTTTCCAGTCTAGTTGCTGTTCTTTGTCTTAAAAATCTTGTTAACTCCAAGTTAGTTTCCTGCTTAGTTTCTGTAATTTGTCTTAAAAACCTTATTGTTTCCAGTTTAGCTGTAACATTTTTACTTCAATTACCTTATTTTTTCCAGTCTAGTTGCTGTTCTTTGTCTTAAAAATCTTGTTAACTCCAAGTTAGTTTCCTGCTTAGTTTCTGTAATTTGTCTTAAAAACCTTATTGTTTCCAGTTTAGCTGTAACATTTTACTTCAATTACCTTATTTTTTCCAGTCTAGTTGCTGTTCTTTGTCTTAAAAATCTTGTTAACTCCAAGTTAGTTTCCTGCTTAGTTTCTGTAATTTGTCTTAAAAACCTTATTGTTTCCAGTTTAGCTGTAACATTTTTACTTCAATTACCTTATTTTTTCCAGTCTAGTTGCTGTTCTTTGTCTTAAAAATCTTGTTAACTCCAAGTTAGTTTCCTGCTTAGTTTCTGTAATTTGTCTTAAAAACCTTATTGTTTCCAGTTTATTGGTTATATTTTGTATTTGAAATCTTATTGTTTCCAAGTTAGCTGCTGTAGTTTATCTTAAAAACTTTACCGTTTTCTGGTTACTGTTATAAACCTTATTGTTTCTTGTTTAGTTGCAATATTTTGTCTTAAAAATACTTATTGTTTCCAGGTTATGGTTTATATTTTGTATTAAAAGATTTATTGTTTCCAGGTTAGCTGCTGAAGTTTTTCTTATAAACCTTATTGTTTCCAGGTTGTCTGCTGTAGTTATTTTTATAAACCTTATTGTTTCCAGGTTGTCTGCTGTAGTTTGTCTTAAAAACCTTATTGTTTCCTGGTTGTCTAATGTAGTTTTTCATATAAACCTTTTTATTTCCAGGTTAGCTGCTGTAGTTGTCGGTTTCAGCTGTGAAGTGTTAACAATGCACCACCAAATCAAATCAGACAGTTCGTCTTCAAAAGAAAACGAATGTGTCTGCTGGGACGGAACCTCTACGGACACCCTTCCAGAGTGCCGATGCTCTGGAGATCTACTTTTGGACATTCCTGGAAATTTAACTGTTCCAGTCAGGAGTCTGTAAGTTGTAGTGCTTATAGTTACTGAATGCTATGATTCTTGTTATATCTTTTTTACATATTTTCTCAAGTAGTTAATAATTAAAAAACCAAATAAAAAAATTAGTATTTTAACATATATGGTTTCTACGAAAATGTAAATAGCGTGATATGACTGGGTTTGCGATGACCTAATCAGCTGTTACAATGAAATAATGTGTGCTTATAACAGCTGATTGATAGTTTACCTACATATAACCGATTTTAGATCGGTTAGATTAATGAAAACGACGGCGGATCAATTTAACGAATAGAAAAAGCTAACAGTAATGCTCAGGCTCGAACCTGCGTAGATCGGAGTTGTAGTCAACTAACAGCTATCCTACCGACTGAGCTACAATTCCTTCTCGCTAAGCTGTATTAACAAACGCTAATGAGTTTATCTAGTTATTCACGAGTGTTGTGTAAAAAGAAGAGTGTTTTTATCTATTCCTATGAATAAACTGAGGCTGCTCACAGAAAATATCTATATTGCGTTTTAAAGTTTACAATAATATAAAAGAGTAAAATAGGAACAAATGAATATAAGTATAGCATATTTAATTTATATATTTTTTTACGAGAAACATTTATTTGAAATTTAGCCTAAGTTTTTCAATATTTAAAGTTTATTACTTTTTATTTATCACACTGAATATTTCTACATTGTCATCTGAACAAAATATTGACTAAAATTGGAAAAAATGAAGTATGTTCATAACTCTGAATTTATTTATTATTATTTTTTTTAATGTTTAGTTGCAAGTATAGAAGCACATATTTTAAATCAAATTTAATCTATTTTTTTCAGGACTATAACAGACGCAGGGATACAAGTATTAAAGTCCTCATCTTTGCAGCCATACAAGAATACTTTAAGAGATTTGTGAGTATTTAAGAAGTTATTTTTTATTTATTTATTTTTTTTTTTTTGGTGTTTAACGTCCGACTATTGTGCACACTTGGGCTAATGCAGACAATAGGATGATTTATAGCGTATGAAAATGCCAAGCCCTCGCCGGGAATCGAACCCGGGTCCTCGGGGTGAAAGCCTAGTACGCTATCCACTAGGCCACCGAGGCGGCTCAATTATTTGTATAACTAATCCATAGACGTAACATTAGAATAGAGAAAAAATGATCTTGGTGAATTATCTTTGCCTAATCGGACTTGCAAATGCGTAAAATAACCTATCAACTTCTAACCTACAAACTGCTCGTGCCAGATAAACATAAAGACACCACCTGCTTTTGTTTTCTCTTTCTACATACAGGCGCGTATACATTTGCCTAAACTTGGGTCACAAATTCAGGCGGGTGAAAGAAATTACACCGTTGCCAGATTTCACCCGCGCACAAACTGGCAACACTGACTGCCTAGTCCAAGCATCTCACCCATATACACAAAATTCTGTTATTGAACCAAAAATAAAAATCATTTATCATGTTTTCTTTTTTAAATTTTAATTACGATAAATTTGTTCGAAAACACTACAACATAGCTGATTTTAAACAACACAACCTAAAACTTATTACAGCTTATCAGCTGTTCAATGAAATCAGCTGATGGTATAATTTTAATATAACTACCAAAATTAAAGTAACGATTCATTTCATGTGCTTAAATCGGTCGAACTTCTTCGTAGTTTCCGTAGTGTAGTGGTTATCACGTCCACCTCACACGTTCAAGGTCCCCGATTCGATTCATTAATTTTTAATTATAATTAATTTAATACGAGACGCGCAAAAAGGTACTGTTATATATCAATGTACACATATTCTTTGCATCACGCGTCCCGCAAAACTCAACATCACAACCAAAACATGATTCATGTTAACAAGGTTTAAAACTGTCCCCCCCCAAAACAAGTATAAATCTCAAGATTAAATTTTTTCATAATAGCTAAATTTTATACTTCATATACTGAGAATACAGAAAACATTCAGTTATTTGTTGGTTCGTGAATTTTTCGCTTTTAATTAGGCACTACTGGTTCCAAAAATGATTCATAACAGGATTTCGTCGTATTAGCAGTTTATTAATACTTGGAAACATCAGATAACGTATCTGTTATCCAAATTATATTTTACCCAATAAGCTATCTAAAACGCTCTCCACTTTCATACCGTTATCACAACTTGTCTTTTGTTACCGATAAAGGCCATTGTTGTGCCCGGCTCCGTTGGAGCACATTCCACGTTATCTGTACAGCATTCTGTTTGGTTGACTCTTTACAAACCGTATCTACACTCAGCGTGGCGCGACTCCAGTTCCGGCAGACTCTGCCAAAATAAATAAAATCCCGTCTCGCTGACGTGATTGAAGCGATTTTTCTAAAGTATTTTTCTTTCACTTACCACATTATATTACAAATTAAAAACTGCACATATCGGCATTTTAAGTTTTAAAATTACATTGAAAATACAAAAACCAACCCTGACCGCCGTCAAATTAAAATAATTAAATTCAAGGATTTTGAAAATTCAAATTTCTGATTTTTGCAGTTTTTAACGCTGATTGCGACGGTGATATTGATTTTCAAAAACGTCCAGGAAAAAAGTTACGGATTTTTAAAGATTTAAAATTGCCGCCATTTTGAAACTGTTTTACGAATTCTGCTGGTTAAAGAACTAATATAAACTATTATTAAAATCGATTTTTGTGCGCGCACGCAAAAGTATTGCTGTCGTATGCAGTCACGTGATGGAAGCTAACGAACAATGCACTAAATTGCAAGTTCTCGGTGGCAATTATACGCACTACCACGAACAGTGTCATAGTAAACCTTCAGAAATGCACACACCGCATTTTATATTATGCAGATATGACAATATAAACTATCGTATCTACATACAAACATATATATATATATATAAGGCCGCCTCGGTGGCCTAGTGGATAGCGTACTAGGCTTTCATCCCGAGGACCCGGGTTCGATTCCCAACCAAGACGAGGGCTTGGCATTTTCATATGCTATAAATCATCCCATCGTCTGCATTAGCCCAAGTGTGCACAATAGTCGGACGTTAAACACACAAAAAAAAAAAAAAAAAAAAATACAGATATGATAGTTCTATAAGTTCTTTTTAGCTCGTGCCTGAATCGTGGGCTTTAAGTTTGTGGGGCAGATGCCTGAAATGTCGTCATATTTCTGGCTTCAGTATGTGGATTTACACTCCAAGTACCTTAAAGTATTAAAGCCCTAAATGTTACATTAGAACTGAATAGATGGACGTTAACAATGATCAGCCCTGTCATCGCCTGAACAACATAGAACAAATCTCCGTACTTATCTTTCTGCTTGGAAACAGCTCAGGCCTGCGAAACCTAATTCATTCCCGTCAACCAATACTCATTTCCGATTGGTTCGCAGTGCACGCGTATCTCTGGCCTATACTACGCTAAATGTATTTCTGCCCAGGCATCACCTCGCATCTCCCGTATAAAATAGCTTCGTTCTGATTGGTGCGTTCTTTCTTTAGTCTTAACAATGGAATTCTGAGAAATTATGGTTGCCGCTATACTTTCGAGTGTAAATAAAGGTCTAATCGTTCGGCAGAACATCGAGGAGGACCATCCACTACAGAACAACTACACGCAGCCTACAAACACCCGGACCAAGACACCACAACTTTCTCGGGAGTTGTAGAAGGGATCCGGCCAACAATAAATACGGAGCGAATTTATATCACAATTCCGAACCGGAAAAGTGCCTCGCCAGTCCGCGGCCGACCTGGTAAACGTCCGGACTTTTATTTCTCCCGGAGACTAAAACAACCCCATGATCTGTTTACCGTGGGGTAATCTTTTCCCATCAAATGCTACTTTAGGCAAATGCTAATTCATTCACGTTGAGTTGTGAAGTTAGCAACTTCAGCTTAGACTAACTTATTTCTTTTATAAATTTATTTAAAACATTTTTAAACGAAGCCAATATGTAGAAAAGTGTGTAATATTTAATTTGTTCAATGTACTTTTAAGGACTGCTTATAATGTTGCAGCGCAATGATGAATGTGAAATATTTGAGTAGTTTGGAAACAGGCGTGTTCCAGAATCTGACAATGCTTAGGACAATGTAAGTATAGATTACTAAAATTAACTTCCTTAAAGTCTAGAAAAAAGATTACTCAATATACATTGCTTAGCTAAATCTGCACGCATGTTACTATAACTTAATCTACTTTAGTAAAACTTTAATCAAAACACGATTATAAGAAGATTTTTGTAACCACAATCTTCACTAGTGTGTACAAATTTAATGTGTTTTGAGGAACAAGTTTAGAGATTATTAGTGTATTGTTTATTTATTGGCCAGCACAAACGACATTCGACTTGGAGAAAGTTTACGCCTCTTATAGAGGTTAGACTGTTAATAATATCACTGCTACTGAGAATACTGTTCTTAGCACTGAGCAGTGAACAGTTTATATTGCTCTTCAATAGAGGTGAGACTGTGAATGCTATCACTGCTACTGAGAATACTGTTCTTAGCACTGAGCAGTGAACAGTTGATATTGCTCTTCAATAGAGGTGAGACTGTGAATGCTATCACTGCTATTGAGAACACTGTTCTTAGCACTGAGCAGTGAGCAGTTGTGATTGCTCTTCAACTACCCTGCACTGTTCAGTGTTGACTGCTCTTTGTTTTAAGAGGAATTTAAGTGCGCAAAGCAATTGATGTTTATTAATTAATAACATATTGTTTATTTTACTAGAACTAATAATTAAGATGTGGTTGTTTTATTTCATTTTAATTAAAACATATGAAAAACGTATTTCTACTCTTACTTATAGTTTCAGGTGATTAAGTAATGAATACAAAAATCGCACACATTGTTATTTATATTTTTTATTTTATCTCTTTGAATATGTTAAATTTATTTATTCTTCTCATACACTACTGTAAAAAAATCTAAAAGTATTTTTCTATTATTTTGTTTACAATATTACTTGATGAACTTTTTTTTTAATTATAACTGTATTTAATTCAAGCAAAGTCATTTTTTCTAGTAAAGTTATTATTTTGTTTATGTTAGGTACGGCAGCTTATAAATTTATGTATATTTTACACAATAATAAATTGTCTGCACTTATTTTACTAGCTTGATGATACAATTTTAAAATGTTAATTATTTTTCATTAGAAAATTACTAGCGTCACAAACAGCACTGAGCAGTGAGCAAGTAGAGCACGGCAGCACGTTGTCGTATTAGTAAACTGTTCTCTAAACTGTGATTAAATCACTGCTACTGTTCACTGCTCATTTACATAACAGGAACTCTTTAGCTCACCACTATGTACCATCACTTATGTACAAGAATTCGGATCAACCCTCATTCTCAAATTCTTAACTTCAAAAATGAACTTATCAACTGTAAGCGTAGGTACAAATACTAAACTAGAAGCATTGTATATAAACTCACTAGTCTGATAACACTTATGAGAGATACGTGAGCGCTGGCCGCAGATGGCATATAGTAGCAGAGTGTTCAACTACAATACAATTGATAATAGTACTGTCTATTTCTCAATCTTCTCCCTGTTTTCCCACCGTGCAGCGCCCATAGCGGCAAATATTCCAATTACTTGGACTTAAGCTTCTGATAGCGAGCACGTTACGTTTATATTCAATGCTAAATGCTAAAAAAAAGCACCGACGGTTGATACACTGAATGGGCAACGTAAAACTAAGATCTATATGTGATCAAAAACACTGCAAGTCATCAAGTAAAGCTGTACCATAGCTGACAAACGTCGCATGAAAACAGGAATGCGTTATCAAAAGTAAACAATCTGGTTAACATATGGCCAACACCGGGTACAGTGGGGCCTAACTGGTAGGGTAATTGACACCTATTCTATCACTTTCAAATTCGAAGCCTGGGATCTAGTCATGACTACATTTTCAATCGTTAAATCTTCAACCTTTTTTAAGTTATATGTATTCTAAATTGTTGTTTCATTGCTTCACTAATACATAAGTTTACAGATTTGTGTATCTAGTTTTGAAAATGATGATGCGAACGTACATTTGGTGTAAAAGAACTTTTAAAATGAATACTTTTCTAATAATTTTGATGAGATTATATTTAAAAAAGTACACGTTTGGAAGTCAGTGAGTTACAGAGAGAAGCGAAGCTTTTGTTAATGTTATCTTTGCTGAATATATAATTAGTATGAAGATATGGTTACAAATATCTTGTTTTGTTTAAATCAATAAATGCGTGAACCTAGTTTAGATATTATTTACTGTAGTTATAGTAAAAGATTTATTTTATATTAATTCTTAACGATCAGCTGATTTCATTGAACAGCTGATAGGCTATAATAAGTTTCAGGTTATGTTGTTAAAAACTAGCAATATTAACAACAATTATTATAAACGTTTATATTAATTTCGAATGTAGTATTATAAACGGTTACAACGGGCACGTGTTCTGCAACACAAGGTTTTCATACAATACGCGTGTACTGTTATCTAAAAGGAGGAAGATTTTTTTGTGTTTAACGTCCGACTATTGTGCACATTTGGGCTAATGCAGACGATGGGATGATTTATAGCGTATGAAAATGCCAAGCCCTGGCCGGGAATCAAACCCGGGTCCTCGGGGTGAAATCCCAGTACGCTATCAACTAGGCCACCGGGGCGGCTAAAAAAGGAGGAAGAAAAAAGTCATAAATAGAGAGACAAAATTCGTTTGAACGTTCGTTCCATATTTCCGTTACATTCTTCCGTTCGGCAGAATTTTTTTTCTATTCACTCTTCTCGCCAAAGGTAACATTAAAAGCTTCGCTTCAATAAATATAATGGAATCAATCTAGTTTTCTAAGTAATTACTAATACTATTTTATAGCTATGAATTAACACTCACGTGATGACAAATTAAAGCTAATGTCATAAAGTCAGTTGCTAGGTTAAGGGAATATTTTTTATCCCAAAATTTAGATTTGTTAGTCTATGTGATTGGTTATAATATCCTTAAGTTGCTTTTATACACACGTTTGTTGCAGATATATAAACCACGCCCCACTTCTTATCAAGATACCGTCTCCAATCTTCAGCGTATCGCTTCCGGAATTAAAAATTCTGTGAGTATAAATTGCGTCAATTTGCTCTATAGTTTACTTATTTTCTTAAGGCTTCCCCCAGACTAGCTGCACCTATTGAGAGGATTTAGACGTCCCTCACGGTACCCGAGTCTAACACACACTTACACTTACAACACTACACTTACGACTTTAACACTTTATACACTCACACTTACATTTAGGGAGGCGATAATAGCCTCAATGTGCTTTTCGCCTTAAAATAAGAAAATAAAAAAAAAAAAATATATTTGTAAATGTAAATAATGTTTTTTCGCAAAAATGATACAATTTGAACAATAACTTATTGACTGGTGACTAATGTGACAATACTTCCCGACTTGAAAATGATCGTTTCGTTTTCAAATAGCCAATCCCGCGGTCAGCTTCGAGACGCTGAGACGTCCAATTAAAACATTTTTACATCGATGGGCGTTATTATTATTGTATGCAATATGAGCGTATGGTCTTCGTGTACCATAAGTCTTTATGTATGCACAGTCACCAACGTTCCATCAAGGTGTGTTACAGAACAAACGTTGTTATGTAATGTTGAAGAAAACAACGGGTCAAAATATTTTTGCAATTGAAGCTACTAAAAGATATATATATATATATATATATATATATATATATATATATATATAATTATTATCTGCGCATAGACCCTGTTGGATCACGCAAAGCACTCCGACTCATGTCTTGTTCCTTCTAATCCTCCACACCTCCCTCATCCTGTCCCCATGGATCCTCCTCTGCTCCTCCGTCCATTTTACCCCTGCTCTCTTTGGGATTTAATTCTCTGGGATTTTCCACCCGAGCATCTTTCTCCTGTATGCATTCCTGTCTTCAATGTCTGTTGTGTCTATTTCTGCGTCATGTAGGTCTATTCTGACTTGTGTGATCCACTACGTTGTTGATTTGACTCTTTGTATATACTTAAGGATTCTGTTGTTGGGAGTCTACTGATGTGTCTATAGAATTGAAGCCTCCTTCTGATACCTGCTGACAGGTTCGATATCTTCTCTGTGGTCTTCCGGGAGTACAATCTGTATCCGTATTCTGTTAGTCTTGGGCCAAGGATCTTCCTCAAGATTTTGCGTTCTTCCTTCAACATGTCTTCCATGGTACCTTTTGTGTGGAGTGCCAGCGTATATATATATATATATATATATATATATATATATATATATATATATAACTTATATAGCTATATATAACTTATATATAATATATTATTATATTATATATATATATATATATATATAAACTTGTACAAGTATAACTTAAAGTAGCTTACGGTGTGTCACATAGTTCAATAGTAACCCCTGAAAATCAATCATGTATAAGAAAAGATTCTACAAAAACTGATGAACTTATTAAAAAAAAATATTTTAATAGCCTCTTGTCAGTAGCATCCGAACAGCATTTCTCAGGGAAATATTCAATATAAGAAAGTTTCTGTAATACTTTTGCATCTTTATTTTTAACGTATATTTAAAAACATAATACTGCATTAACAAACATTAATTTTTGTACACATGTTTTTATATTTCAATATTTAACGTGTTAAAATTTCTTAAGTAATTAGGATTATGACCTATTCTTCCCGTCAGTGGTCTATTCACTCACCTCTTGAAGGCTTCGAATCTCTAAGCGCCAAGCGTCAAAGAAAATATAAATGTCTCTTTCAGAACAAGTAATAAGTTATCAACATTATTAAAGAAGCCAGTTGAAATAAAAGTGGAGATAACTTTGAAAAAACTGGCATATACAAAATGAAATGTAGTGATTGTCTAACCTTCTGTATCGGTCAGACATCTCGCTCTTTTAAGAAAAGATTTAAAGAGCACATACCCAGAAGTGCATTATCGACAAACTCGGCTTTCGCAGAACATCTTATGGACAAAAACCATAAATTCGAAGACATCCATACCAACATGGGAATATTACATTTATGTCATAAAATCAGTTACATGGATGCGATTGAAGAGTTTGAGATCTACAAGAGCAAAAAATCAGACCCCCACAACATCCTCAATGAAAAACTTTCATTTAAATCAAATTTAATATATGACATGGCTCTAAGGACAAGTGATTTGAATAAATAACGTAAACCAACAGACACACCGTAACTGATAACACTGATGGAGACTCCGCAGTCCGGAATGTAACGACGTACGAGTCGCGTGTGTCTTGGCCAAGCCGAATTCCATCGTAAATATTTTAATCGTGTAATTGTGCTCAGTGTTTGTGATGTATGTTTTAATGTTTTGTTTGACTTTGTGACGACCTCGACAGAGGGTTTTAACATTTTGTATAATGGCCTGAAGATGAAACGATAGAATTTCGAAACCGCGGTAGCCTTTACGAGGTGAGTAGATCGACCACTGACGGGAAGAATAGGTATATAATCCTAATCCGGTGGCTATGTTACAATAATAAAATTTCTTGTTACAGTCGAATCGTCCATTGCGGGTTGGAGAAACCGCCAGACCTAAGTGCGTTGTCTACAAACACGGCTTTAATCATGGTGTAAGTATAAAGTCAAAGTGTATCTATCCGTAAGTTAGAACAAATAGTTATCTGAAAATACCTGCAAATCGTTATCGTCTTCGTTGTTGTTTTACAGTGACCTTGAAAGCAATCGCATCTCGCACCTCGACACGGAGCAAATCCAAGTGAAAGCCGAACAATTGTGAGTAACGAAACATAATTAAAATTCAATGTTTGTTTTGGTAAATATGCAGCGTAGGTTGTGCTCGAAATTTCGGTAGTTTTTTGACTAAAATGCTTTATTACATTCTTTTTATATTCTTCTTCTTTTCTGGTAGGATTATTGTCACTATGTTCAGTATAATGATTTGCCTTCCCTAGCTTCGTCAATTCTACTTTCGTTGACGCGTTTCGGAGAACCTCCATCTTCAAAAACTATATCTATACTATACTAGGAGTAGAACGAAAGTAGAATTGACGAAGCTAGGGAAGGCAGATCATTATACTGAACATAGCTTTATTACATTCCTGAAATCAGTAATCAAAAATATAAAAGCGCGGAAAACACGAGAAATACGATAAAATTGAAAATAAAAGTGTCAGTTAGGTTATGGAGTATTTAAAAAAAAAATTAAAGGTTTTTTCAAGCATCACCGTGTTAGGCCTAACAACCGTATCAGGTTCACCACACAAAAACTGTGTCAGTTAGGTTATTGATTATTCTTAAAAAAAAATTAACACCCAAAACCGGTGTTAGATGTATTTTTATCGTTTTACCGATCTACAACATGTAACCGACTTTCACGCGGTAGCAATTTTGAGGTTATGGTCACTGTTATTTTCAATTTTGATCGTACTTCTCGTGGTTTCCGCGCTTTTATATTTTGGATTTTTATTTTTGGGCACGTAATAAAACGTTTTAGTAAAAAAAAAATATCGAAAAATCCAGGACATGCTACACTGCATAATTACCTAAAAGAGGTTATGTTATAATAAATATAATGAAATGTAAATCAATATAAATTAATAAAGCACGTTTTCAAATTGTGAATATTTTGAAGGTTAATATATTTGATATTTTAAAGGTTGAATATTTTAAATCAAATATCTAAGGAACATTTTAAAATTACAACGGAAAATATTCAGCTAGTAATTTTCTTTTTAGTTGGCAATAAACGTAAGTTGAAATAGTGAAATATTGAAGGGACAGATGTGGTGCAAAATCAGCTGTTTTGGTGAAAATTACCTCCAAACCTCACATCACGTGGCGTGACAATATTTCCGTTGCTTATTAGAACTTACACAAAAATAATATTAGGCATTCACACAGCAAAGTACAGAAACCCGAGATAAAAAAAATATGAAAAGCGTAATCACGGCACACAGTTCTCTCGCTGACTTGATAGAAGCGAATTTCCATGTTCTGCAGTTTCTTCCTGCAGTCTTCAAAAGTGGTCTGTTGTATATATCCATCTTGTGCGTATGTTTTATAAAATAGCCGAGTTCGTCCTTAATTTGCGTCAGCGAAGGCAGCTGAAATGAGCAGCTGATCGCAATCCTACCTTACTTCTAGCTCATACTACTCTCATTTATATACTCAACATAAACATATACATACATCCACTACTCTACATAACCTGGCTAACTCTAAACTGTAAAGCTGATGGAGTGTATGTATATGTCTAATAATGAATAAAACGATATCTAGCAAACTCCCAGTGTCCTCCCAGCCTTACCCATGCTTGTGCTTGCGGGGCTTTGAGTTGGCGGGTATAATTTCCCAAGCTACTTGTGTTCTCATGAGTAAAATGTAAGTAGAATAATTGGGAATTTACCACACAACAAAAAACTGACCAAATGGGGCACAACCTTCGTGATAATAGTCCAAGAGTAAGGGGGAGAAATTGAAAGACAGAGCAAGCACTTGCAAGTATCTCAATAATGAATTGGGAAATCACTAATTAGAAGTAGGGAAGTTACTCACTTTAGATTTTCTACGAATTCTAGACTTTATGAAGAGAATAGGACTGGAGAAGGCGCTGTAACTGAGCATCTCAGGAATACAGAAAGGGGGCACGAGCTGCCTCGGTGGCCTAGTTGATAGAGTACTGGGCTTTCACCCCGAGGACCCGGGTTCGATTCCCGGCCAGAGCATTTTTCATACGCTATAAATCATCCCATCGTCTGCATTAGCCCAAGTGTGCACAGTAGTCGGACGTTAAACACCAAAGAAAAAAAAAGAAAGGGGACACAATAGATCTACAAGGTTGTAGTGCAATAGTAATCCTAGAAAGTCATTCAGTAATTAATTCCTTATATTTCAAATACTAAGCTTAAGTAAGCTAAATGCAATGTGCTTAGAGGATCCTTGAAGGGTCGGCCTGTTCATTTCCAGCCTCACTTATTTCATCTCCTCTCATGCTCTCTCTCAGCCGAGGTACTGCCAGCCTACGTAACCACCTTCATATATCGGCTTGTAAATTACCAATATAAAATCTACAGTGACTATTAAAGTTTTATTATGAATTAAATATGCAATACGTTTTTTATTATGAATCTCATTATTTTGTTTTGTTCATGTTTAGGGTGCTGAATTATAACTTAATTGAAAAAGTGGAGAGCAAAGCCTTTGGGAAATCACAAATTGCGAAACTGTAAGTTCTACTTGTTATTTAAAGTTATTTTTACTGTGATTACTGCAAATAGAGTAAATACTTATTACAACAATATAGAAAATAAAAAAATTAGGGCAAATAAGAAGTGCATAATTTCACAAATATCGTCTAGTCAGGTTTTGATAAAATGTTGGTCAACACAGTACAATTTCAATTGAAGGCGGTTTGCAAAAAATTCAAATTAAACAAAATTGCATGAATGTGTTTTATTTCAAATTTTTAAAACCTGTCCGGCTGAAATAAATATAATCACGGCATTCAGGTATCTCGCTGACATGATGGAAGCAAAATTTCGAACGTATTTTTTTCTTACTTTATTTTTAAAACTCTGATTGCACCATAATAAAGTGTTAAGATCTGCTGATCCTATTATTTTAAAATTTCAAATTACAAGTGAAAATGAAAATACGAACCCTGACCGCCATCAAATTAAATTTATTAAGTTTAACGGATTTTGAAAATCAAAATAAATAAATAAATAAATAAATATATATATATATATATATATATATATATATAAATGTGGTACATTGACTTTATTTATTAACCTTCAGATATGACAAAAGTTTCACCAAAATCTGTACAGATTTTTTAAATTTTAATCGCTGGCTTTCGGACAAGAACTTTTTTTAAGGAGACACAGTGACTTGCTTCTTTAGTCAGTACATCAAAGCAGGCACATTAAACAAAATTTTATCGAATCATTAGTTCCGATTTTGAACACGTGTTTTTTTTACAAGAAAAGGATGGAAACAAATTTTTGAAAAAAGTATGTTTGTTCCCGGGAAAACCATTTTTTAGGACCTCATAAATAAAAGAAAACTCCCAGTTTCTTATCTAAAACCGTTACAAATAAAACAGTCACAAACAGACTCGCTGATCATTCCGTATAAATTATTCACCCGCGCTCTTTGACTTCCATTTTTGCTGTTTTGATCCGTAATTTTTTTTCCAATAATACTTTTTTATAAATGTTACATTCATTTAAAAAAAAACCACCAAGTAAGTAAGAGTAGTGTGTAAAATAACAGTCCGAAGTGAGTGAAAAACATAGTTTACTAATCCATGTAAATATAAATGTTCGTTTGTTGAAAATCTTAAATCTACGAACATTCTTCACCGATTGCTTTGAAATTTTGACACAACTTTGTATCACAATCCTTCCGGGCCCTGAGATCTAGTTCGGCCGGTTCGAGGTACATTCCGCTACCGAATCTAAAAATCCTTTGAAGACAAGTTATCGTCTGTGATCATCAACGCAGATAAGATATTGTTGAGTACGACAATATATTATAATTAATCTGTAAGTTCTTATGACTTTTGCCGAACTTTAGGAACGTTTTCTCTTTACCAAGCGAGGGAAGTAACTTTATTATTTACCCTGTATGGTGTAAACCACTCAGACACTCCGCTGCGAACACACTTACTGTAGGCCTATTTGTTTTGCGTAAATGTTTCTTCGGTGAAAGGTGACTGTATTATTTTTGGAACCAGACAAACTTTGACTTTCGCAATACTTCTAAATGGACTTAAGGGTGTAATAGGGTGAAAAGTTTGTTTGTTAATACACTTTACAGCAAAGTGGTGAAATATTAACGAAGTAATCTTCCTAATATTGCATTTGCAAAATTTCAATTATAAAGACACGTTATTTTTTACCAACATGATACCATCGAATTTTACAAAAATAATTTGTTTACTTTATCCGAGTTTTACCATCAAAACCAGCATTAATGTCTTCATGTATTAGTATTTGAAAAAATTGAAATTTATGCTCTTTTAAAACGGTTGAACTTGTTTTTATGAATAACGAACTATTGTCAAAATCGATTTGAATTAAAATTGCAAACTCAAAAAGTGACCTAAAGTTTAATAAAGGCGCTCATCAAGATGTTCTATTAATACAGCTTCAATAGCTCATTTTTCAATGGAAATTTGTTAATAGTACGTTATATAATGTATAGAGACAACATTTTTTGGACATATATATTGGTATAACATTATTTTTTGTCACTTGTGGACTTTTACAATAATATATAACTTTGTAACAAATTTAAAACAATATCTTGTTATCGTTATATAGAACAAACTAGCAAACACAGTAGAACCTCCATATAACGAATTATCCTATATAACGATTTTTTTAGTTTATATAAAGTCCTTAAGACTTAAGACTTTAATATATACAAAGTCCTAAGACTATATATTCTGGCCAAGGCATCTTGGGCAGAGCACCACTCAGTAAAATCATCTGGCTCATTACTGGGCATTGTGGTCTGAGGGTGCACATAAAGATAGGTATCACGAAGAAACCGTGTGAAGGTTATGCAGTATAGAGGAGGCAAATAGAGAACACATAATTTATTACTGTGAGGTTCGTACTAGCAGGAGGCTAAGAGTTTTTGGTTTCCAGGACTCTAGAGACTTCCAGCAGGATGAGCTAGCCAATACTAACTAATACTTAAGAGGTTTAGTTGCACAAAAGATCGGAACTTCTTGAAGGTGCCGGAACTCCGGCCCCCGAGCCTGCCTCTGAATCCGCGCCACTTGCGCCATTTCCGCAACGACCAAGTAGGGCAAATGCACCCGGAAGTATCCGTATACTTTCAACGGGCGACAGCTCGTCTTCACTCCCGTAACCCGCGCCACCAGAGATGCACATCGTCGCAGTCCCATTCTGCACACGCACACTCGCGTCGTACATACTGACATACGCCCTGAGGAGAATAACGGGGGATGAAGGGAGCCTCTCCAGGCTGTCCATTTTTGTCCGCAGTATTTTCTCCAGGTGCCTGCCCTGAAGGCCCTTCGACGCGATGCGCTCGTATATTAGAACTAGCTTGTCATATGGCAGCCCCAGGCAGTCTGCTGCATGCATCATCGAGTATAGCGGGCAGGTGTCCATGTCCGCCATCCGTTCAACACCGTCCTCCAGCATCCACTCAAGCACTTCAAACGTGCCCTGGGTAAACGGAAACACGCCATCCCCTCCCATCGTGCCTGGTGTTTTATAATCCTTTCTTCTAGTATATAACCTAATTTTTAAACTAATTAGTATATTACTATTTTTAATGTAAATTAAGGTAAACTATAATTTTGTCAAAGAACTACTTATGATTAATTTGTTGTAGGTGCTGTGTTTTGTTTTAGGAGCTTAAAGGGTAACCGTGCACTAACTTACCTACACACAGAGGCTTTCATGGATTTGCAGAGCCTTCGCCATTTGTAAGTATTAATAAACGTAAAAAACTTAGTAACCTAACCTAGTTTCAAATATGGGACCCTTAAACAATATAAAATTAACATAACCTAAAAATTAGTACGACAAATAAACAGCTGATCGAAGTTCAGCGACGAAAAACTACCAGCTGATGTGTTTTTATAAGTTTCACACTTTTTAATTGGGATTTTCGAAAGCATATTTAATTTTATGTTAACAAAATACATTGAAAATAACGTTAGCACTTTTCCATTTTATATTTTCTAACATTTAAACAAAAGTAAACGATTTGATAAGTGTTTAAGTATTGATACCAATTGATACACGATTATCAGATATGTTTCAAAGTTTAGAAGCGTATTCTAAATATTGTAAAAACGAATGTTTGTTTACCAAAAATATCCTACAGGTTAAAAGTAATTACAAGTAAAACAATGAAACTGCCAGTTTTTGCTTAAAAATTCGAAATTGTAACTTTACTAGTCAACACCCATCTGACACACTAACAATAAAGACTTCGTTGAACGGTGGATTCTAGTCTTTCTGCAAGCAGTTCAAGACTGTAATGTCCCTTAAATAATCGGTAACTAAGGCACTCCAGTTGCACTCGTAGATGAGGTGTTCATTTCCAGTCTTCAAAATGAAAGTTGTCCCAATACTTGTACGTAAAATACTGTGCGTAGAGATCACCGTGTGTGACTAGATTGATTGCTTTAAAAACTATGGGGATTATATTGGCCTCTAGTACAGCAATCAGAAGCCAGTTTTGCAACTAGGCCTCTTGGCTGTGTTAGTGAAGTTCACTGACCAGCCCATTCAGCTGGAGGTCCTCAGGGTTCTGGTAGCCAAACACTCTTTGCCTCCTGCTGCCAAGAATGCTCTTCATTTCTTCTTAACCTACAAATGGCTTTGACGTAGTACGTTTCTATCCTGTTCAAACTCACTCTCATACCCCATAATGAGTCTCATAGTTTATCTTAGTGGCCCTCAGCTCAAGATCCCTACTGTCTCTAAGTCCACTAAGGAAAACCTTTTTCATATATGGAACAAACTCTTAATATGGGAATGCCTTTTATGGTTATCTTATCTTTCGTAGTATTACTTATAGTTCAATCTATAGAAAGCCGGCCCAGCCAGACAGAAAACCCCCTAATGTTCCAGTAAACTCAGACGCGAATCCCACTATAGCCAGCTTCTCCGCCTTACTATTACCGTAACCCCCCTTTGTACCCTGGAACTCAGTGCAAAAAACATTGAGGTCATTACTGTTACTAAGCTATCCTATCTTTTGCCGGTAGGGAATTAATTATAGCTTGTATCTGCCACTGGCAGGGCATTTATATCAGCTCGTATCTGCCACTGGCAGGGCATCAATTGCATTTTGTATCTACCACTGGCAGGAGATCATTGCAGCTTGTATCTGGCACTGGCAGGAGATTCATTGTAGCTTGTATCTGCACTGACAGAGGGTCCATTGTAGCTTGTATCTTTCACTGACAGGGGATCCATTGTAGCTTGTATCTGCCATTGGCAGGGGATCCATTGTAGCTTGTATCTCCCACTGGCAGGGGATTTAAATAATTGCACCTTGTACCTGCACTGACAGAGGGTCCATTGAAGCTTGTATTCCCACTGGCAGGGGATCCATTGTAGCTTGTATCTTTCACTGACAGGGGATCCATTGTAGCTTGTATCTGCCATTGGCAGGGGATCCATTGTAGCTTGTATCTCCCACTGGCAGGGGATCTAAATAATTGCACCTTGTACCTGCACTGACAGAGGGTCCATTGTAGCTTGTATTCCCACTGGCAGGGGATCCATTGTAGTTTTACAAAAAGATTCAATAAAATCCAACAGCATCCAATAGTATCCATTAGTAAGATTCAGTAACATTTTCCCTTGTACTTTTAAC
>CM040188.1:9366971-9386971 GCA_022606455.1 Callitettix versicolor | reverse complement strand
TGTGTGTGTGTGTGTGTATTGCAAACAGAAGTCTGTTTTATGGTTTCTGGTGGTCTAATTCAACAGTAATAATAATAATAATTAATGAAAAACATACTGTGAGTTACACTGTTATTTGAACTACCAGTTGTTGTTATTTTAAGATCGAAGAAATTAATTAAAATGTTGCAAAGGCAAACACAACGCTTACCATCAGCAAGCGATTAACAGTGCCTTCAAATAGTGCTATTTGAATCAAACGTTCAAATTTGTGCTAGTCAGACTAATGAGGATGAGGGATATTGACAAAAGTTCACGGCGCTCTCGAACCTACGACTTTGAGTTGCGCAAGTTTAGAGACGCACACGCCAGGGTTTATTTTCAAAAGTATCAACGATTTTTTCTAGTTTTAAATAAAAACTTAAGAACGTTCAACTACCGAACTATAGAAGTTGGAAAAAAATTACAAATTTTAAAGAACCCCTGAAGCAAACGTGTCCAGCAATCCTTACATAATGAAGCAATTTATTCGAGGACTTAGAAAGTATAACGAATATAAATTACCACAGCTTACAAAAAAATTCTCGCGCATATTTCGCTTCTTATGAGTGAGAAACTGTTCGAATGTTTATTTCTTAAGAAAGAAGTGAAATCTCTGTTTTTGACAAACTGACTAACAAAATTAATTTCGCTTTAAAGCACACAAAACTTTGAAATCAAAAACACGAAAATAAATTTATAATAGTTACTTGTCTTTATAAGGGACTGTCGTTCTTTTTGTCACATCCTCCGATGTTCAGTCAAATACAAAAACTCTTTCTTTAAGGCACGATTTTTTTTTTGTTTAACGTCCGACTATTGTGCACACTTGGGCTAATGCAGACGATTTTAAGACACGAACCTAACAATTATTGTATAATGATAGCGTAAAATACATTCTCTATAACTGTTGCAAAATTTCTTTCCTTTAATTTTACTGAACTATGAGACAGTATAGTTTTAGTTTGTCCTGTAACCGTTTTTTATGAAGTTACATATATATATTTGCAAACAGAAGTCTGTTTTATGGTTTTTGGTGGTCTAATTCAAAAGTAATAATAATAATAATTAATGAAAAACATACTGTGAGTTAAACTGTTATTTGAACTACCAGTTGTTGTTATTTTAAGATCGAAGAAATTAGTTAAAATGTTGCAAAGGCAAACACAACGCTTACCATCAGCAAGCGATTAACAGTGCCTTCAAATAGTGATACCGCCCGCATTACGGAACTGTAATGCTTTACAAACGATGCTCTTCTATTTAGGCTGTAGCTAAGATTCTATAAGCAAGTGATACAAAGTGCCTTCAAAATATAGTAGTACTACCCACATTATTGTGCTAGAATCGATGCGCCACTAGTCAGATTCTAGGTAAGATTCTATAAGCAAGTGATATAAAGTGCCTTCAACATATAGTGATACCGCACTCATTACGGATCAGCATTGCGGTATAATCGTCGCGTCACTAGTCAGGCTGTAGCTGAGATTACATCAGCACGTGATTTTCAGTGCCTTCAAAATATCCTGATACCGCCAATATTACGGAACTGCATTGCTTTATAATCGACGCGCCAATAGTTAGGCTCTAGCTGAGATTTATCAGCACGTGATAGACAGTGCCTTCTGAATATAGTGATGCAGCCCACATGACGGAACTGTATTGCGGTATAATCGTCGCGTCACTAGTCAGGCTGTAGCTGAGATTACATCAGCACGTGATTTTCAGTGCCTTCAAAATATCCTGATACCGCCAATATTACGGAACTGCATTGCTTTATAATCGACGCGCCAATAGTTAGGCTCTAGCTGAGATTTATCAGCACGTGATAGACAGTGCCTTCTAAATATAGTGATGCAGCCAACATGACGGAACTGTATTGCGGTATAATCGTCGCGTCACTAGTCAGGCTGTAGCTGAGATTACATTAGCACGTGATTTTCAGTGCCTTCAAAATATCCTGATACCGCCAATATTACGGAACTGCATTGCTTTATAATCGACGCGCCAATAGTTAGGCTCTAGCTGAGATTTATCAGCACGTGATAGACAGTGCCTTCTAAATATAGTGATGCAGCCCACATGACGGAACTGTATTGCGGTATAATCGTCGCGTCACTAGTCAGGCTGTAGCTGAGATTACATTAGCACGTGATTTTCAGTGCCTTCAAAATATCCTGATACCGCCAATATTACGGAACTGCATTGCTTTATAATCGACGCGCCAATAGTTAGGCTCTAGCTGAGATTTATCAGCACGTGATAGACAGTGCCTTCTAAATATAGTGATGCAGCCAACATGACGGAACTGTATTGCGGTATAATCGTAGCGTCACTAGTCAGGCTGTAGCTGAGATTACATCAGCACGTGATTTTCAGTGCCTTCAAAATATCCTGATACCGCCAATATTACGGAACTGCATTGCTTTATAATCGACGCGCCAATAGTTAGGCTCTAGCTGAGATTTATCAGCACGTGATAGACAGTGCCTTCTGAATATAGTGATGCAGCCCACATGACGGAACTGTATTGCGGTATAATCGTCGCGTCACTAGTCAGGCTGTAGCTGAGATTACATCAGCACGTGATTTTCAGTGCCTTCAAAATATCCTGATACCGCCAATATTACGGAACTGCATTGCTTTATAATCGACGCGCCAATAGTTAGGCTCTAGCTGAGATTTATCAGCACGTGATAGACAGTGCCTTCTAAATATAGTGATGCAGCCAACATGACGGAACTGTATTGCGGTATAATCGTCGCGTCACTAGTCAGGCTGTAGCTGAGATTACATTAGCACGTGATTTTCAGTGCCTTCAAAATATCCTGATACCGCCAATATTACGGAACTGCATTGCTTTATAATCGACGCGCCAATAGTTAGGCTCTAGCTGAGATTTATCAGCACGTGATAGACAGTGCCTTCTAAATATAGTGATGCAGCCCACATGACGGAACTGTATTGCGGTATAATCGTCGCGTCACTAGTCAGGCTGTAGCTGAGATTACATTAGCACGTGATTTTCAGTGCCTTCAAAATATCCTGATACCGCCAATATTACGGAACTGCATTGCTTTATAATCGACGCGCCAATAGTTAGGCTCTAGCTGAGATTTATCAGCACGTGATAGACAGTGCCTTCTAAATATAGTGATGCAGCCAACATGACGGAACTGTATTGCGGTATAATCGTCGCGTCACTAGTCAGGCTGTAGCTGAGATTACATTAGCACGTGATTTTCAGTGCCTTCAAAATATCCTGATACCGCCTATATTACGGAACTGCATTGCTTTATAATCGACGCGCCAATAGTTAGGCTCTAGCTGAGATTTATCAGCACGTGATAGACAGTGCCTTCTAAATATAGTGATGTAGCCAACATGACGGAACTGTATTGCGGTATAATCGTCGCGTCACTAGTCAGGCTGTAGCTGAGATTACATCAGCACGTGATTTTCAGTGCCTTCAAAATATCCTGATACCGCCTATATTACGGAACTGCATTGCTTTATAATCGACGCGCCAATAGTTAGGCTCTACCTGAGATTTATCAGCACGTGATAGACAGTGCCTTCTAAATATAGTGATGCAGCCACCATGACGGAACTGTATTGCGGTATAATCGTAGCGTCACTAGTCAGGCTGTAGCTGAGATTACATCAGCACGTGATTTTCAGTGCCTTCAAAATATCCTGATACCGCCAATATTACGGAACTGCATTGCTTTATAATCGACGCGCCAATAGTTAGGCTCTACCTGAGATTTATCAGCACGTGATAGACAGTGCCTTCAAAATATAGTGATGCAGCCCACATGACGGAACTGTATTGCGGTATAATCGTCGCGTCACTAGTCAGGCTGTAGCTGAGATTACATCAGCACGTGATTTTCAGTGCCTTCAAAATATCCTGATACCGCCAATATTACGGAACTGCATTGCTTTATAATCGACGCGCCAATAGTTAGGCTCTAGCTGAGATTTATCAGCACGTGATAGACAGTGCCTTCTAAATATAGTGATGCAGCCAACATGACGGAACTGTATTGCGGTATAATCGTCGCGTCACTAGTCAGGCTGTAGCTGAGATTACATTAGCACGTGATTTTCAGTGCCTTCAAAATATCCTGATACCGCCAATATTACGGAACTGCATTGCTTTATAATCGACGCGCCAATAGTTAGGCTTTAGCTGAGATTTATCAGCACGTGATAGACAGTGCCTTCTAAATATAGTGATGCAGCCCACATGACGGAACTGTATTGCGGTATAATCGTCGCGTCACTAGTCAGGCTGTAGCTGAGATTACATCAGCACGTGATTTTCAGTGCCTTCAAAATATCCTGATACCGCAACATTACGGAACTGTATTGCGGTACAATCGACTTGCCGTTAGTCAGGCTCTAGCTGAGATTACTGAGTATTTTGCAACTTCTAAATGGAACTGCAAATTTTATGAGTCTCAAAATTGTTACTTTGATTTTTGTTCGCTCTTAGCAGTTTGTTGAGTCGATGATGAGGCAGTGCAAAAACGAAAGACCGGATGTTGTTCACACAAGGAAGAGAAGGAGTTGGGGAAACGATCCTTGGAATTACACCGGTCAGTGGGGAGGCTTCATATCTCCGGAAACCCCTTACACTAATTCGCAATCCGAGCCTGTAGGTTTCTTTCACCAATCAGGTTAGTAAAAACTTTTTTTGTATACATATCTGCATTTTTTAGGTTTGTCAATTTTTGTAATTGGTTGACGTGTTTCGGATTAAAAGTATTATCAAAACTTATTTGATAGTGGAATTTATCCAAAAACTCATGAACAATTAAAAAATTAATTCTAAGAAGGCAGGTCAGTGTATTCAACAAAATAATAAAAATCCTAATAGAAATAAAAAACTTTACATTAATAATTTCAGTCGTGGCTTCTTTATTGTTTAAACATACCAAGTTTAATAAAAGAGTCCACAAGCTGTGATTATCAGACTTTTTTTATGAAAAATTTCTTTGATGATACTCATTTTATAAAATACAATAGTTTGACATTACCTTTTATAAAAGGTTTAATCAAGATCTTTGACAAAGAAATGTGATTGAGTAATACGGGCATAAGGACGATGTCTTTTGTAAAGTTGTTACTTTATGCTAGTTAGGCTTATGTAGACGGAAGATTCATTGAACGCAATGAATATGCTAACGTTAGTAACTTGGCTCGAACCTGCGTACACTTTAGAATGTTAACTCTTCGACTCAGTTCTGGCGCATCCTAATTTGGGAAATAACCGACACTGAGGTTCCAGTTGTTTTTATTTTAATCGTACATAAACTTAATAATTAACTGAAAAATTTTAGTACTTTGTAGGAGATGTACCAGCTAAAATCAGAATTCTCAAACTCAAGTGAAATCAGAGAAACTGAATTGTAAATATAAAAAATGTATCCTAAAATAAATCTGTACTTGAATCATATATCACGTTTTCTCTTCCATTTTTTATTTTAATTACGATAATTTCTTCAAAAAAACAAAACAAATTAACACAGCTTTTAACTACATAACCTGAAACCTATTCTAGCATATCAGCTGTTCAATGAAATCAGCTGATCGTTACGAAGTAATATAAAATAACTGATCTGTTTGTACAACTACCAATATAAACGTCTTCATAGTTTATACAGTGATATATGACACGTCTTCATACGTTTATACGTCTTCATACGTTTATACGTGATATAAACGTCTTCATAGTTTATACAGTGGTTATCACGTGCGCCTCACATGCGCAATATCCCCGGTTTGATCCTGGGCGGAAACAAAGAAATTTTAATAGTAATTAATTTAATATGAGACTTGCGACGCGAAAAATATACTATATATCAATATAAATTTGTGTACTCGCATCACGCAAAATCCAACATGACGACCACCTCTAAAGCACGATACACGTTAAAAAGAAACAACCCTTGACGGCGGTCAGGGTTAGGTTGTATACAAGAGAAAAGTGTATGCAATCCGAGGTACTATTATTGTGCAACTAAACCTCTTAAGTAGGTTGCTAGTTCAGCATATTGGTGCCCTTAGTAGTTCTAACAAACCAATGACATTCTGCTGAAGATCCCTAGGGTCCTGGAAACCAAAAACATTTAGCCTTCTACTAGCAAGAGCCTCACATCATAAAATGTGTTCTGCGTTTCTTTCTCTATCCTGTACAACCTACACAGAGTTTCTTCGTGGTACATACCTATCCTGTACAAGTGCACCCTCAGACCACAGTGCCCTGAAATGACATCTATGTTATTCCTGACTTGTTCGCTCTCTAGGCTCTATAAGGCCTTGCTTAAAAGGCGCTTGCTATAGAAATGCCTATCAAGTTTATCTCATCTCACCTGGTGTTGCTTGTTAATTCACCTGTTAACAGCAGACCTGGCCAACGACAGAAAAATCCCTAAAGGTCCGATAAACTCAGATGCAGTCCAGCCAGTCGGTCTGCCTCCTCATTACTCTCAACCCCCTTATGCCCCGGAACCCAGTGAAAAATAACCCGGTTATCCAAAGAAAGGGTGCGATCAGGTTCGAATGTTAATTTTATTAAATTTAATTTAGTACAGTTTATTCATTGATTTCAAATTTGCTTCCCCGATTTGAGTTAAAGTTTTAATGACTAAAGTTTAAGCAAAGTTATGATGAACCAATTATTCAATAATCTGCACACATTTGTCAATGCCTGCAAACCGAATATTTTCTTGGAAATGTCGAAATTTTTTAAAGAATTTTTAATGTAAACTTTGAAAAGTTTTGAAAAATTATCTCGAATTTTAGGCGAACTAAAGATACATGCCAAGTTGCATAAACACCTCTAATTTGTTTTGTTATACAGAAACATTCACATCAAACTTCCAAAAAAATCTATTACTGTTACAAAATTAACCTCCGATGGTTGTCACTGATTCCAGGAGCGGTGATCACACCGAACACCCACGTCCACGCTCTCTGCGGCAACCTCTCCAAGAACTACAGAGATGTGATATGTATACCGACCCCGGATGCGTTTAACCCGTGCGAAGACCTGATGGGCAACTGGGGCCTGCGAGTGGCAGTTTGGATAGTGGCCATCGCCGCTCTCTTTGGAAATCTGGCAGTACTGTTGGTGCTTCTGAGTTCGAGGTTCCGCATGACTGTACCGAAGTTCCTCATGTGTAACTTGGCCGTAGCAGACTTGTGTATGGGAGTGTACTTGTTGATGATAGCCATTATGGATGTACGTTCTATAGGAGACTACTTCAACCACGCTATTGATTGGCAAAATGGTGATTAATTGAAATTATTCTATTGTAAACGTTACGGAAGCTTGGTGTAGTGGTTACCGTCACTGCCGATGTTCGATCCCCTGGTGCCCAAAGTATTTTTCAGGTTATATTTCGGAATATATGAACAGCTTGTTTTGGCCGAGCGTTATTTAGCTATAGTGCTGACAATGCCATTTAATTTGACCAAACAGCTGAAACTGTCCACCAGCTGTTCACACTTAACTTTGAGGTTATGTATCATTATTCTGCTTTAGGATAGGATTTATACCGTAACGTGATTGATAATATTAAACTATTTAAAATTCAGTATTTTTGTAATTATCTAAATAGGAACTGAGTTACACAACCTAGTTCCGCTAACACCGAAAACCTTCCACGCTAATTTCCCGAACGTCTCTCCCGGCTTTTAAACAGCCTACGCCTGCGAACCTAGTTAACAATTCTCTCGTTCACCAATACTCGTTTCTGATTGGTTCACAGTGCTCGCGCTTAATATTCACTAGATTATCACATTTATGCTCAGGCGTTACTCCTGACACATTATCACATATCTCCCGGACATAATAGCGTCATCCTGATTGGTGCATTCTATCTCTGATTTTAGCAAGGAATTTCTGAGGAATTATAATTTCGACTATAAATACCGGTCGAAAATCGTTGTACTACAGAACATCGAAAAGTACTACCCATTACAGAACAACTATACAACAGCCTGGAAAAACTCTACAAGAGGCCACAACTTGCTCGGGAGGAATCCGGCCAATTTTTAAAAAAAGACACGAACTTCTTTTACCTCACCATTCCGAACCGGAAGAGTAGCTCGCCGACCTAGTGAATGCTGGGACGTTTACTTTATCCCGGAGACTAAAACATTTTCAGATTAAATAGTGAAAAACATTACACACACTTTCTCCTGTTGAATTAATTCCACAAAAAGCTGTCGAAAAAACCCCGGAAAATCATGTTTATTTTCGTATTTTAAATGCAAATTGAATATTTTAAAAAGCTAATATATGCACATTTTAATTCCAATTATGATGATGAAATCAAATTTTAAAAAAGTGCAAATTATGGTCGGAAATTTGCTTCCATTTTTTGGACAACAACGTGCGCGATTATATTACATTTTACGAGAGCACCGTGGTACCTTTGGAAGCCAGTGGGGCAAAGTACTAAAACAAAAAGGATATTAAGTGCCAGTTGACACATGTAGGCGTAAATAGGCCTAATTCGTATAGGTCGTACAAGGCCTACATACAAGGTCGGTATAATTCGTATAGGTTTCATAAGTTTTCTCAATATATAGAAACAGTAGACGAGTAACCCATTGTTTAAGGTTTTAAGGTATCAAGTTTAATGTTGAAGTTTCCCCCCAACAACAAGACTTACGATACTTGAACATCGCATTTACATATTCTCGCTAATTAAACGGCGAAACACGAGACGAATTTATAATCGGCAGTGAAAAGTTTTAACGGTTACATTAGTTATTGCTACTTTAAAATAACGTGTTATTTAAGTCGTTATTGAATAACAGTTTAACCGTTAAAGCGATGGTTTCAATAGTTAGGCAGAAGAACGAAATTAATATTCTCTAAAAAATGTTACTATTATTTCAAAAAATGTCACAGAGTGATTATTATTTCTTAAAAATTATTATTGTGTGTGTGTGTGTGTGTGTGTGTGTGTGTGTGTGTGTGTGTGTGTGTGTGTGTGTGTGTGTGTGTGTGTGTGTGTGTGTGTGTGTGTGTGTGTGTGTGTGTTTGTGTGTGTGAAGTATAACTGTAAGTGAACGTTGATGTTCTGTATTGTTATAAATACTACAGTTGTTGTTCATGACTGAATTCTAAACGGTTTACTTCAACCCACTTTCAGGGGCAGGCTGCCGAATTGCCGGCTCTTTGACGGTGTTCGCCTGCGAACTTTCCATATTCACCCTGACAGTGATCACAATCGAAAGATGGTACACAATAACCTACGCTATACACTTGAACAAAAGACTCAAACTCAGTACAACGGCCAAGATAATGGCGGCGGGCTGGCTGTATGCTTTAATAATGGCGTCGCTGCCTCTATTTGGAGTCAGCAGCTACTCCAAGACCAGGTGAGTCACGGATATAGGGTGTTCCGTAGTTAGTTATTACGTGAAGACACAAATTCATCATATAGGTGGATGAAATGAATAGTTTCTTTTTAACTGTGGGATGTTTTAACATCAAGAAAGATTGTGCATTATTTTAATCGTGCCTAAACTAGACTACTTGCAATTTTTTCCTGAACATCTTTAATTTTATATTTAAAATTAAATTTTACAGCTGTAACCATTAAATACCAAGAAAGTCTAGTTGGTGTATTTGTCCACTTAGATAAACAGAAAATCCAAACCTCCAAGGCGGATGGGTAAGGATGAGTATCCAGAGCCTTAAAACTGGGCCCTCTCCACTAAGGTATAACCATTACAGAAGAGTGTCTGGTCCTCCGGGGCTAGCAACCCCACACGCTACGAAACCATAGAAGATAATCAGAAATCTGGACGGGAATTAAGAGTACGACTCGGGAACTTAAAATAATTCAAAAGAATTTATCAGAAGATGGTAGATTGCTGCAGAAGTCCGAGACAGAGGATGATTATTTCTAAAGAGGCCATAACTCAAAAATATGTTGTAGCGCCAAGTGTTGTGTTGTAGCGCCAAGTGTTGTGTTGTAGCGCCAAGTGTTGTGTTGTAACGCCAAGTGTTGTGTTGTAGCGCCAAGTGTTGTGTTGTAGCGCCAAGTGTTGTGTTGTAGCGCCAAGTATTGTGTTGTAGCGCCAAGTGTTGTGTTGTAGCGCCAAGTGTTGTGTTGTAGCGCCAAGTGTTGTGTTGTAGCGCCAAGTGTTGTGTTGTAGCGCCAAGTGTTGTGTTGTAGCGCCAAGTGTTGTGTTGTAGCGCCAAGTGTTGTGTTGTAGCGCCAAGTGTTGTGTTGTAGCGCCAAGTGTTGTGTTGTAGCGCCAAGTATAATGATGATTATTTTAGATTTTAAATTCAGACTGAAGTTTATTACATGTTGAGCTTATATGAAGAATCTTGTCTCGTAACTGTCAAATTTTAAATAAAATAAATTTACATTTCGAGTTCATTGTTTATCTTTGTTTATTCTGTTTACTTTCTGAACATTCTTGTCTGATTTACTAACCACTTGAAACATTCTGTTTTCCAGTATTTGTCTTCCTTTGGAGAACATGAAGATCATCGACATCTCGTACCTAATCATGTTACTGACTTTCAACTGCTTAGCTTTCCTGATCATCTGCACTTGCTACAGCAAGATGTACTGCTCCATCAAGGGTGGCCAGGACGCAGTAGCCGCTCTGCTGAGATCGGACATGACGGTGGCAAAGCGGATGGCCCTTCTGGTGTTCACCGACTTCGCCTGTTGGGCGCCCATATCTTTCTTCGGTGTCACCGCCTTATCGGGATACCCGCTTATAGACGTCCCGAAAACTAAAATCCTTCTGGTGTTTTTCTATCCGTTGAATTCTTGCGCCAACCCGTACTTGTACGCCCTGTTGACGCAGCAGTACAGGCGGGATCTGTTCGTTCTACTGAGCCGGTACGGTATCTGTTCCCTAAGAGCTGCTAGGTACAAAGGAACCGGTGTGGTACAACGCAGCGGCACCGGGCAGGAGAAGCGCAGTAGCTGCCAGAGAGTGGTGGAACCGAATCATCGCGGTTCCTTATTGACCACCGTTACTTCTATTGATTGCGGAACGCCTAATACTCGCCCTGGATCGCTGACGACGGTTCCGGAGTTCAGCATTCAACTTCAACAAGCTCTCAGCATGAACCATAATAATATTTTACAGCCAGAAAATAAAGACAGTTCGTTCTTGTAAAGAAGCCGTAATGCTTAATTTTGTTTTACATTTCTTGACGTTTTATAATTAATTTATTTACCTGTACTGAATAAAGATACCAGGGTAATATTTGTAAAAACTGTTTTTATTTTTAATATTTACCGTATGAAATGTGCGTGTGTTAGTGAAAAAGCGAACAAGCTGTTCAGTTCATTAATAGAAAGCTTAATCAATCGTTGCACTTAACGGAAACATTCGTGGGAACACGAAATAAACTTATATTTGTTAAGTATACAATTGTTATGTAAACATTCACTTCATAAACATTTGTTACGAAAACATTTTTTATGTAACATTTATTACGTTATTATTTGTTACGTAAGTGTATGTCACATAAGCATTTCTTACGTAAACATTTATTACATACGCATTTATTACGTAAACATTTGGTACACGAAACATTTGTTACGTAAACATTTGTTAAGTATACTTGTTAGAAAGCATTCATTACATAAACATTTGTTACGTAAACACTTATTACGTAAACATTTGTTATGGCATTTATTACGTTAACATTTGTTGCGTAAACATTTGTTACGCAAACATTCATTACATAAACATTTGTTACGTAAACATTTGTTGCGTAAACATTTCTTACGCAAACATTCATTACATAAACATTTGTTACGTAAACATTTGTTGCGTAAACATTTCTTACGCAAACATTCATTACATAAACATTTATTACGTAAACATTTGTTACGTAAACATTTGTTACGCAAACATTCATTACATAAGCATTTATTACATAAACATTTGTTACGTAAACATGTGTTACGTAAACATTTGTTACGTAGTATACTTGTTAGAAAGCATTAATTACATAAACATTTGTTAATTAGTATACTTGTTAGAAAGCATTCATTACATAAACATTTGTTAATTAGTATACTTGTTAGAAAGCATTCATTACATAAACATTTGTTAATTAGTATACTTGTTAGAAAGCATTCATTACATAAACATTTTTTACGTAAACATTTGATATATAACATATCTTACATAAATATTTTCGTACTTTAAAAAATGTCAGTTAAATCAAAAATTAAAAAATATACTATTTTGTTTTGCACTTTTTAAGAAAACAACATTACCATCGTTAAAGCCTGCATAATTTAACAACTCATAAATCTGAAAAACTCAAATAAATGTTGATTTAATTTGAATTTAATTAAAAAGGAAATTGTGTAGATATAAACTTGGTTATACGATGGAGTAATAAAATTTTCTAAAAAAAACGTAAAAGAAAAGGTTATCAGTAATGTTTTATATTATGGATTGTCGTTATTATGGATATTACTTGGATAATTTTTTTTACTAAATATTTGTGCCAAGTTTGAAATAAATTGGATAAAATTCCGAACGCTTGACGCAAACACACACACACACACACACACACGCGCGCGCGCGCGCGCGCGTTTTAAACAAAAATGAATAATAATCTGGATTTTTTGCTATACTTTTGATCCATAAATCAATTTTAATTGATTCACTCAATGACGTCATTAAATGAATTCTATTATTAATATTTTATTGCATCGCTCGGTGGTCGATGTGGCCAGTCTGCTGCGTGTGAACTGCGCCTCTTAAGTTATTAGTTCGAGCAGCAGTTACTACCGTTACTTTACTCTTAATACCTTAACACTAATTCCTCGTCCTTATTGCCATTAGTCTAACTGGCATATAAACGTTAAGTATAAAAGGGCTTCACTTGCTAGTTAGTTATTGAGGTGCTTGCAGATACTGGCTCTGTTAATACCCTTTTCCATTTCACATCCCAACTGCCTCCACCGGCAATGACTGATAAATCTTAAAAGAAAATTTTATTAAAATCTAATGAACCAATTTTGAAAGAAATACTCCCTTTAGAGAGACAATAAGACGCGGATCAGGTATTTCTTCAGCACCGTTGTATATGCAATTGTATGATTTATTTTCAACAAGAAGACACTGGCTTTGGTAATAAAGAGGATTTAAAAGAGTCAACGCTTGTGTACAACTTAGAAAGTTTGTCGTTTTGAATAAAACATCCTGGTTTTGCATAGCGAGACACTGTTCTCCACTCAGTGCTTAAGACGAACAAACACGTGAATACATGTTACTAAATGATGGCGGGGAAAATGTATCAACGCCAGTGTGATTACATAATGAGTATTTTCCTTCAACACTAGTGATGCGATAAACGAATACACATAATACTGGAGATCAGTTAATATACAGGGTGTTTCACTAACATAGGGAAATAATTCAGGACTTGGTCTATTAATAAAAATTATGAAAAAACCTTATACATATGTACTTTCTAAAATACTTAGTGTAAATCTAGCTGCCGTTTTGTGTTAAAAACGTTTTCTACGATAAGCGATGCGGAGTTGACTATTTAAGTCAATGCTACAAAAACCAAATTTGAGAAAAATAATCTTCCTATTGCATTTATTCATTTCAAAATGGCGGTCATTTAAACTTCTCAATGTCGAATATCTTGAAATCCATTAATTTCGTTACACTACATTTGTCTTTTTTTTAAAGAAAACAAAACTACTTGTCATATTTTCTTTAGCTTAAATTGATTTAAGAAAGTTTAACTAACTATTTAACAAACTTGAACAGTTTGTAGGTAACTGAGTTATCGACAAAATACGGCGATCGTTTCGAGATAATTGTCACTAATAGCTTCCTCTGTGTCTCACATATAAAGTATAGGATAACAAAAACCACCCTGAAAAACTATTATATATATATATATATATATATATATATATATATATATATATATATATATATATATATATATATATACCTAAGGACAACACAGAAATCGCATGCCTAGCTTTTGCAGATGACCTGGCCATACTCACAGATAATGAAACAACAGCGATTAAACAGATAGAAGTCCTAAAGGAATGTGCAGAGAGGGTCGGTCTACAGATCTCGTTTAAAAAAACCGAATTCTTCTGTACAAAATTAAATATTCAAGAACTAAACACAAAATATGGTAAGATAAACAGAGTCAAGCACTTCAAATATCTGGGAGAAATTCTTGAACCCACAGGTGGCGAGAAGGCTGCGCAAAAGGTTCGGCTACTGAGAATGAAGAGGGCTCTTGGTATAACGCGTGATATCTACAATAAGAGATGTATGTCGACGCACACAAAAATCAGACACTACAACACAGTCATAAAACCGGAGGTATTATATGCAAGCGAGACGCTAGCACTCCACACAAAAGCTACCATGGAGGGTATTTTGAAGGAAGAACGCAAAATCTTGAGGAAGATCCTTGGCCAGAGATTAACAGAACATGGATACAGGTTGCACTCCCGGAAGACCACAGAGAAGATATCGAACCTGGCAGCAGATATCAGAAGAAGGAGGCTTCGGTTCTATGGACAAATCAGTAGACTCCCAACAACGAGACTTGCCAACAGAATCCTTAAGTATATACAAGGTGTCAAATCAACAACGTCGTGGATCGCACAAGTCAGAATAGACCTACATGACGCAGGAATAGACTCAACAGATGTTGAAGACAGGCGCGCATACAGGAGAAAGATGCTCGGTTGGAAGGTCCCAGAGAATGAAATCCCAAAGAGAGCAGGGGTAAAATGGACGGAGCGGAAGAGGATCCATGGGGACAGGATGAGGGAGGTGTGGAGGATTAGAAGGAACAAGACATGAGTCGGAGTGCTTTGCGTGATCCAACAGGGTCTATGCGCAGATAATAATAATAATAATAATATATATATATATATATATATATATATATATATATGCGCGCGCGCGTGTGTGTGTGTGTGTGTGTGTGTTTGTTTGTGTGTGTGGGGGGGAACAAGATCTACATTCCGAATGTAAGGAAACTAATTATTTAGTCTCTAGAGATGTTACACACACACACACACACACACACACCTGCACGCACGCGCGCGTTGAGTAGACGAGTGACAGTGGTACAGTGGGATCGCTAAGCCCACAGCTCCTCACTTCAGCTGCCTCCGCCGGAATGGCATTGTGTGTGTGTGTGTGTGTGTGTGTGTGTGTGTGTGTGTGTGTGTGTGTGTGTGTGTGTGTGTGTGTGTGTGTGTGTGTGTGTGTGTGTGTGTGTGTGTGTGTGTGTGTGTGTGTGTGTGTGTGTGTGTGTGTGTGTGTGTGTGTGTGTGTGTGTGTGTATGTGCGTGTGTGTGTGTGTGTGTGCGTGTGTGTGTGTGTATGGGTGTGTATGCGTGTATGCGTGTATGCATGTTCCATCTTAACGGTTCGTCCGTTTTTAATCTACCTTAGCTCGTTGGATTCCTCACTTCACGAGAAGTGTCACAGGCTTTAAAACGTTCAACCAAATCACCGCCCAAGGGTTAAAATTGGGGTCAAATAGACAGGATAAACTTAGAAGTAATTTCAGGAAGGATAAATAATTTACTAAGATGAAATTATAAATTCGTAAATAACTAATGTACTCATGCATTCTTAAATAACTGATTTACAGGTATGAAAGATAATTACTAGGGACTATACAGTAGGAATCATTCAGATTCACGGAAGGCAATAGAAAAATACTAACTTCGGAACCAAAAGGCCTAGAGTTACCACTAAAGTTTCCGCTGATTCAGGGCATTGAGCTGGAAAAAATGAGAACGTGAACACAAAAATCGGCCGAGCCAAATCGGAGTTACGAAAATGGTAGATAAGCTAGCGATAGGCTTTGTCCAAAGGTCAGGCTCCATATCTTGACACCATATCTTCAAATTAAAGTTAATAGTGCAATAAATGAAATCGGGGACTGAATTTCAACATATTTGTACTAAGCAGCATTTACTGTATGAACGTAACATATAAATTATCAATTTATGAAACTAAAAACTCGGAAAATATTTTTTTTCCGGCGAAAAACCGTTAAGGTTATCATCGCCGTCATGCAAAATGAAAGTATAAAAAAAAATTAACAAAATTAACTTAAATAAGAAAATAAAACTACAACAAACTATAATAGTAAAAATAAATTCAACAAAAATTTAAATAACAGGTATAACTATATAACAATAACGAATACTTAAGAACTAAATAACAATGAATAATGAATAAAATTTAATAACAATTCGTAAAAGTATACATAAACATAACAGAAATAAAGTTATTTAGATAAAATAAATAAATAAAATAACACGAGAAATAACAAATATAAAATTAAATTTTATTTAAAACATTCAGACGATGAAAGAATTTCAGAGTGCGGTCAATGGCCGAGACACTACCTCCCAACGTCCTCTGCATACTATTCCCCAGACCACATACTCGCCGTACATTTTGGAAACCATCACAGTCTAGCAATATATGTCTTATTGCGATAACTTAGGGAGAGTATTGAGCACCTAAAACCTCCTTACGCTCGAGAATATTGAGCACCTAAAACTCCTTACGCTCGAAAATATTGAGCACCTAAAACTCCTTACGCTTGAGAATATTGAGCACCTAAACTTCCTTACGCCCCAGAATATTGAGCACCTAAAACTCCTTACGCTTGAGAATATTGAGCATCTAAAACCTCCTTACGCCCGAGAATATTGAGCACCTAAAACTCCTTACGCCCGAGAATATTGAGCACCTAAAACTCCTTACGCTTGAGAATATTGAGCATCTAAAACCTCCTTACGCCCGAGAATATTGAGCACCTAAAACTCCTTACGCTTGAGAATATTGAGCATCTAAAACCTCCTTACGCCCGAGAATATTGAGCACCTAAAACTCCTTACGCTTGAGAATATTGAGCACCTAACTCTTCCTTACGCCCGAGAATATTGAGCACCTAAAACCTCCTTACGCCCGAGAATATTGAGCACCTAACTCTTCCTTACGCTCGAGAATATTGAGCACCTAAAACTCCTCACGCTCGAGAATATTGAGCACCTAAAACTCCTCACGCTCGAGAATATTGAGCACCTAAAACTCCTCACGCCCGAGAATATTGAGCACCTAACTCTTCCTTACGCTCGAGAATATTGAGCACCTAAAACTCCTCACGCTCGAGAATATTGAGCACCTAAAACTCCTCACGCTCGAGAATATTGAGCACCTAAAACTCCTCACGCTCGAGAATATTGAGCACCCGAATCCTTGCTCCCATAAATTTGCGCAGCTATTCAATTTTAAAACTCAAAGTCCCTTTTGGCGATGATGACTTAAACATGGGTGAGCAAAATCATGAAATACTGATTTTTGCCAATGAGCCCAATTTATAACTGAGCCAAAAACCTTACCTAAAGTTGAACCCTGGACGAAGCCTATGAATGCGGACGGCTATCCGGCATTAATTGTAACGTACTCCGAGCGCGAAATGATTACGTTACAAGTCCTATTAGCCTAACTTGCAGTTCGTAATAATCTATCAGAACACAACATACAGTGATAATTAAAACGCCCTGATAAACAATGAGGTTATGTTTAGATAACAACATCTGCTTTTGTAATCTACCACAAAGGTATAAACGTGCGGAAATAAATAAGGATATTTAACAGAGGAAGCCAATTATGGCGGGAGGAAATCGCCTCAGAACAGACACGCGGAGTAATACAGAATTAAACATCACAATGTTGCCGCTGTACTTCTTATTTGGCGGAGTAGAGCAGCTGAAACTACGCCCTAGGTAAATAATAAATGTAACGAAGAGACACATGTCTTCATCTCCTTAACTTCGTTATGTTTAAGTTAATAGAATAAAGAAACAGATGTTATTAAAAATCAGCTGTTTGGAGGAGATAAACTTTGCGTCGCTTATGTTTTTATATATCCTACAGGGTGAATTTTAAATGTATCGAATACAAACACTTTTATATGCCTTTGTTCAGATACTGTCAATTGTTTTGGTAATCTGTATTTATTTTAGTCAAAGTAGGATTAGTTTATTTTCAAATTTGAATGTTGTCGCACGTGATTGATTTTAGAAGTAAACTGTTTAAAAAAATCTTAATTTATTGTAAACATTTTGGTGACTAATGTCTAATACGGGGTGTACCTTATTCTATTCGGTTAGAAACTACATAAGGGCGGGTTTTTATTTTAACATGTATGATGTTTTAGGGGTGGTTGTGATGTTGAAATATATGAAATGAATCGTTAATTTAATTTTGGTAGTTCTATTAAAAGATCAGTTGTTTTAAATTAATTCGTAAAGATCAGCTGATTTAATTGAACAACTGATAGGCTATAATAAGTTTCAGGTTATGTTGTTAAAAAATAGCTATGTCAATTTGTCGTTTATATTAATTCGTAAAGATCAGCTGATTTAATTGAACAACTGATAGGCTATAATAAGTTTCAGGTTATGTTGTTAAAAAATAGCTATGTCAATTTGTCGTTTATATTAATTCGTAAAGATCAGCTGATTTCATTGAACAGCTGATAAATTTCAGGTCTTGAACATGAGTTTTAGGTTATGTTGTTAAAAACTAGCCATGTTAATTTGCCGTGTTTTCAAACAAATTATGATAATCAAAATAAAAAAGGAAGAGTAAATATGATACATGATTTTAATTTTTTTGTGACAGATTTAAAAAAAATTATTCTTAAACAAAATTTATTTTTTAATTACTGGAAATACGCTTCCTGAAATTGAAACAAACAGCTGCATTCTTTGCGTATTGTTTTTAATTTATGTCCGTACGAGAAACATTTATATTCCTTTGAATGTATTATTTCTGTAGGAAATTATTTTAACGAAAAGGCACGAACAGTCTTGCTGGAATACAGTATTAAAGAATAATTTACGTATGCCTTAAGTTTTTATTAATTTGTTTTGATCACTTAAAATATCAAAAGACTTCGCTGCTTTGAAGTGAGTACTTGTTACTCTGTTTACACCGTTATCCAGGAACGACTTCAAATGAGGTTAATGATTTGTATTTGTCCCTCTTTTGTCAATTTTTCTTTATTTTACTTTCAGTTCAATTCCACTGCACCACAAAATTTGCTGAACCGGGCGTAAAGAAGTATTCCCTTCCACACACACACACACGAACGCAAGCACACACATACACACACACGCGCGCACACACGCACACATACGCACACGCAGACACACACACACACACACACACACACACATTCACACGAACGTAAGCACACACACACACACACGAACGCAAGCACACACATACACACACACGCACACATACGCACACGCAGACAGACAGACACACACGCGCGCGCGCGCGAACGCAAGCACACACATACACACACACACACACACGCGCGCACGCACACACGCGCGCACGCACGCACACATACGCACACGCAGACACACACACACACACACACACACACACACACACACACACACACACACACACACACTTTCCACTAACGCAACTCCCTCTAATGAACTATTCATGAATTATTCACTTTTTCGTTACGTTACTCTCGATTTGATTTCATTGCTCCACAAAATTTCTGTATCTGGCGTAAAGAAATATTCACTTCAAAATAGTTCGAGCGTCTGTCTAGGAAACATATAAACGGCTTTTCACTATTCTGTTGACCGTTGGTTCTAACACAGCCTCCGAAGTAGGCTACCCAAACAGAACGTAATGCTTTAATTATTACAGACAATTCTAGTTTAGGATATATCGTCAGAGAACCGGAATGATCCTAAACTGTCCTCAGCCACAACTCAAACTTAAATGTAGCCCTTAAGTAAACAAAAACGTAAAAGTTGCCTCAAAATTCCGACACGGGGGTAACTCGAAAAATAAATGGAGCTGGAAAAATAATGCCCAAGAGGTCTAATTCTTTGCAAACC
>CM040188.1:9359471-9364471 GCA_022606455.1 Callitettix versicolor | reverse complement strand
GTTTTCACGTGTTTTTAGGTTATGGCAGTTTTTGTTATTTATTAGATTTAATTTAGCTGTTTACTCAGCTGACAAGTTTTGATTTGTTGGCAAACTCAGCCGTATTTAATATTGCAACAAAGCCACCGGACCACATATTAAAATAATTAAGATGATGACATATTTTCTTCCGTCTGTGTAACACGCAACTCGTAAAGGCTACAGCAGTTTCGAAACCTTACTGTTTCATTTTCAGGCCGTAATACAAAATGACCAATCATGCACCAATGTCAAGGTCGTCACAAAGTTAAACAAAACATTGAAAACACACGTCACAAACACTAAAATACTACTACACAATTAAAATGCACACGATAAAATTTGTATTTAATACTCCCCGCGGGGGGTTGCAGACTAGCTGCACCTATTGAGAGGATTTAAACGTCCCTCGCGGTACTGAGTAACACACACTTACAACACTATACTTACGACTATAAAACTTTACACTCACACTTACATTTATGGAGGTGATAATAGCCTCAATGTTCTTTTCGCCTTAAAATAAAAAAAAAAAATAATTATTTAATACACCCACATTTTGTTTTAAAATTTTCTTTTGTATAGTTAGATTTATTATTTTGTTATACAGTTTTTACATCCTGAGCCATCTTCTAAAGTGAGTTCATTAACCCACACAGTTTAGGCCTAGACCTATGCAACTACGAGTTTTTTTTCTTAGAAATTTTCGTTGCCACTACCTACAAGTTCTTCTTTTAAAATTTAATTTACACTAGTGCACACGTTGATAAATACAAAAACTTCTCATTACTAAACATGGTTTTATTGTTCAAATTTAGAATATTTACACTTAAATGTACTGCTACTGACCAATAGAAATTACCATTTGAAAAATGTAATGATTTGTATAAGTGTAAATGCACTTACGAACTACAAATGCACTTACTTACTACTGTGTGTAAATGCGTTACGAACTATTAGACTTGTATGATCATATCAATTCCGTTTGATCATACTTGTATCTCATATAAGTCCTCGTTATTGTGTAAATGCAAGGCGTTAGAACTATTAGACTTGTATGATCATATCAATTCCGTTTGATCGTACTTGTATCTCATATAAGTCCTCGTTATTGTGTAAATGCAGGGCGTTACGAACTATTTGACTTGTATAATCATACTAATTCCGTTTGATCATACTTGTATCTCATATAAGTCCTCGTTATTGTGTAAATTCAGGGCTTTACGAACTATTTGACTTGTATAATCATACTAATTCCGTTTGATCATACTTGTATCTCTAAAAGTCCTCGTTATTGTGTAAATGCAGGGCGTTAAGAACTATTAGAATTGTATGATCATACCAATTCCGTTTGATCATACTTGTATCTTATATAAGTCCTCATACAGGTAAATGCACAATAAGAGTCACTGACGGATTAATGTAATTTTTGTGGGATGAGACGGTTGGATGATTCAACTTACAAGAGAGCCTCCTTGGGGGATGATAATTTATGAAATAATACCTTCAGACTTGATACTGATATAAAATCATTGTAAAAATTTACTTATATTTTAGACGAAAAAATGATTAATTTCTTCAGATGCCTAGTTCTTAAATCTTTTGCAAAAGTACCTCCACTGAAACAGCTAACATAAAAACTACAAATTCTGTATAAGTATTTATTAACCTTTGAGAAAATTAAAAGGTAAAATATTGAGGCAAAAATAAAAATTTGTCAAAATATTCTATAAATTGTTGAAGTGACGTTTAAATTCCTAATTATACAAATTTTAATTTTAAAAATAATTTTAGCAAAATGACAGTGCTGGTAGATTAGAGGTTAGCACGTTAGCCTCGTACAAGGTTGTGGGATGCCGACCGAGATTTGTGGGACTTTTTATCATAACACGGTAAAGAACCCAGAGCAGGATTAAACACACACACACACACACACACACACACACACACACACACACACACACACACACACACACACACACACACACACACTAGGTGATAAAGCACTAGGGGAAAGAGCAGGGGATGAAACCACAACAGAAAAATTGCCAGGTCACAACTAGCACTGGCAAAATACACTAGTTAGTGAAAAAGTGTTGTAAAATAAACAAAGTGCACAAGTAGAAATCGGGATAATGTCACGGGTTTCGGACCCTTAAAGGCTTTAGATGTCTTCTTGACCATTTCCGGACTACCCACCTCGAAATTAAACATATACTTCCATTTTATGGAAGTAAAGTAGGATCTTTTACATTTTTTAAATTTCTTTTGTCTCGGGAGGAATGGCCACCTCCCCGCCTCCGCCCCCTTTAATCTGTCCTTGACTAAGGCCAAGCCTTAAATTTATTTCGGAATTTTTGATACATCTTTTCAGTAATTCTTGACACATTTATTAAGGTATTGACATTTTTGGCACAAGGTAGTTTTGTAAAAACAACTGCAAAGTTGAACGGGACAGAGGAAACAACAAACGTCGATTTCAATTTGGGACAAAAGACAAATAATCTGTCAACTTGATTTATATACAACTGCAATTTCTTCCCTAGAAGGAGAGCGTAGTTCAACGGAAGAGGGAGGGCGTATGGTGATGAAAAGTTCACTGTAACTCGGACACGAAGAGCACCAGCTGAATGGTTCGAATGAACATTGTCTTATCAGTGTTATTACGGAATGGGAATTGTGATAATTCTTCTCTTTCAAAATAAATTCTTCCCCTCGAGAAATACTACGACAAGCGTAATTTCATTATCATTACAAATTTCAGATCATATTCTAAAACATAAATTGAGGGTGTAGATTTCCAAACACCCTGTACCTTAAATTTTATCGTACGTCATTCCGTCGGCCTCGTTGTTCAGTTCTAGAGGGTTCATAACTTTTACGACTTCCTTATTGTTGTTACGACGGTCGTAAACACAATACATCGAAAATAATAAACATATTAGAAGATATTAAAGCCAAATAACGAGCGCAGTTTCTGTTTTTCTTGAGTTTTTTAAAAATTTTTACAGCTTTTGTAATCGTCTTATAATAGTTGACCATTCGCTATTCCTTCTGTATCTATGTTAAATATAATCATTTTGTACTAGTATGCACTTGTACTCACTATTTATAATTGTTTTTCTCTATCTTGTACTTTCTCTACATTTATTCTAAATGTTTTCCACTGATAATTTACTCTTTCTTGTCGTCTTGCACTGATATTTTATTTCCATTTGCAATTTCTACTTGTCTTGTTTTGATATTTTACTCTGTCTGCTTTTTTTATAATTGTCCTTAACCTTAATTTTTTTTATTATTATCTTGCACTGATATTTGACTGCCATTCGCTTTTTATAATTTTCTTGTTTTTATATTTTACTTCATCTACTTTGTAACGTTGAAATGTTTCCCTCATTACGACTAACGCCAGATAGCCGTCCGCATTCATAGACTTCGTCCAGGGTTCAACTTTATGTAAGGTTTTTGGCTCAGTTATAAATTGGGCTCATTGACAAAAATCAGTATTTCATGAATTTGCTCACCCATGTTTAAGTCATCATCGCCAAAAGGGACTTTGAGTTTTAAAATTGAATAGCTGCGCAAATTTATGGGAGCAAGGATTCGAGTGCTCAATATTCTCGAGCGTGAGGAGTTTTAGGTGCTCAATATTCTCGAGCGTGAGGAGTTTTAGGTGCTCAATATTCTCGAGCGTGAGGAGTTTTAGGTGCTCAATATTCTCGACCGTGAGGAGTTTTAGGTGCTCAATATTCTCGAGCGTGAGGAGTTTTAGGTGCTCAATATTCTCGAGCGTAAGGAGTTTTACGTGTTCAGTATTCTTGAGCGTAAGGAGTTTGTAGGTGCTCAATATTCTCGAGCGTAAGGAGTTTGTAGGTGCTCAATTTTCTCGAGCGTAAGGAATTTTAGGGGCTCAATATTCTCGAGCGTAAGGAGTTTTACGTGTTCAGTATTCTTGAGCGTAAGGAGTTTGTAGGTGCTCAATATTCTCGAGCGTAAGGAGTTTTACGTGTTCAGTATTCTTGAGCGTACGGAGTTTGTAGGTGCTCAATATTCTCGAGCGTAAGGAGTTTTATGTGCTCAATTTTCTCGAGCGTAAGGAATTTTAGGTGTTCAATATTCTCGAGCGTAAGGAGTTTTATGTGCTCAATTTTCTCGAGCGTAAGGAATTTTAGGGGCTCAATATTCTCGAGCTTAAGGAGTTTTTAGGTTTCCAGGTGTTCGCTATTCTCGAGCTTTCGGAATCCTAAATACTTTAAGGATTCGGAATGCAAAATTTCTAAGATTTATAGAACGGTAATTCTTACCTCGTTATATGTCACCTGACAGTATGCGTTTTCGTTTAAATAAAATAACTGTTATAGTACGCCGAAAATTGAACATGTTGAGTGTATTTTATAACAATGAGGAAATGTGATCAAACCAGAATCAAGGACTAGTGGTGGCGTATGTTTGTTTGCCAGTTACTTGACAGTAAGAGGACCTGAAGGTTGAAGTGGTTACACTCCTAATGGAAGGTAGGTTCAACAGCCGACTGTGAGAGCACTGATTGCTTTTGCACTAACTTTTCAAAAGCCTATTCATGGTACATTCGTACAGTTTACAATTTCATTATTGAAATTCTACACAATTTATAAAACAAATCTGTTTTATCAATGTGTGCAATTCAAAGAAGGGTTGAAAATTTCTAAACATATCAAAGAGATCGTAACCAATAATAAATTAAACCAACATAATTTTTGAAATCTGAAGTCATCAATAAAAGTTAAAAATTTTCGTAAACATAACTAAAATTTAGAGTACGTTTTGATATACATTCAAAAATTTGTTTCAAAATCTTTTATAAAATATTTTACAAACATAATTAAACAATCTATACCGTTCAGGCAAATATTTTTTAAATGGTACAAAAACATCGCACACAATTTTTAACAAGCAATAAAGTTGTAAAAGTGATTTAGAAAAATCGGTTTATCAGATTGTTT
>CM040188.1:9346971-9349471 GCA_022606455.1 Callitettix versicolor | reverse complement strand
GAGTGCAACCTGTATCCATCTTCTGTTAATCTCGGGCTAAGGATCTTCATCAAGATTTTGCGTTCTTCCTTCAAAATACCCTCCATGGTAGCTTTTGTGTGGAGGGTAGCTTATATATATATAAAATATATGTATGTGTGTGTGTGTGTGTGTGTGTGTGTGTGTGTGTGTGTGTGTGTGTGTGTGTGTGTGTGTGTGTGTGTGCGTGCATGTATGCATGTGTGCGCGCACGCGTGTTTGTGCGCGAACGCAAGTGTGCTTGTGCGTGTATATATATATATATATATATATATATATATATATATATATATATATATGTGTGTGTGTGTGTGTGTGTGTGTGTGTGTGTGTGTGTTTGTGTATGCGCATGTGAACATTCATAAAAACTACTGCCACATCTAATACACTCCATAGTCTGAATGCATTCCTTCATTACACTCAATAAATAGGCTTTTAACAGTTCAGTAAACTGGGCACGGCAATCTACGGAATTTAAGTTTGTTAGGAAGTGACTCTATAAACGACAATTTGACACACTAACCGACTTATTGTTCATTTTTGTTCTGTATGTCAGTATAATACAGCCCCCTGTTGTAGTTTGTGTGCTTATTTCGCGCCAACAAACTGTCACACGTTGACTTGTAAAAAGTTCTGTCGAAAAAGAACAGGAGACATGCTTGTCCCAGTTCCCATTAACTTGATTTGCCGCGGAAAACAATGAGGCAATCGATGGGTTACGTGCCGAAGACGCCTGTCCCAGGCTTATGCTGGGGAAATAAATATTTCAGTTTTATCCTTGACAACCTTTCGTAAATATCAAACTGAAATATCCCAGCATGCAACTGACAACCATCCCGAGGGAATAAACTACGTCTTGGATTTTATTTCTTAGATAATAAATGCGGTACTAGTGTGTACCCGTGCTTTCATAATGGAATAAAAATTACAGTTGACAAATTTGAAAGTTGACTTAAAAAACTTTGTTTGGGAGGGAAGCTTTTGTTATTAAGAAAACAAGTTATTGTTATTGATAGAAAAGAATATTTGTTTCTCTGAACAATAAGTTAGTCTGTTGGCCCACTCCTGTACACCACCCCTGACAATACGATATTGTATGCATAAAACTAACACTGTGCACTTAGGCTGCTAGAACTCCATTTTGTTTCAAACATGGAGAACAAATTTTAGGTAGCCTAAAACCTATCAATCATTGCAATCAACAAAAATAAACGTACCATTGAAATTAGTCGAGTCATTTCAATTACAACATTGACATTTGTAAGTAACTAGGAAACACTGCGTCAAAAAAAAAATTTAACGTCATATTTGGCTGTTCCAATACAAACAATTAAAAAATAAAACTAATTTTTTTGTTATTGAACGAAAAATAAAAATCATGTATCGTGTTTTCTCTTCCTTTTTATTTCAATTACGGTAGTTAGTTCAAAAACACGACAAATAAACAAAGCTAGTTTTTAACAACATAACCTAAAACTTACTATATCAGATGTTCAATGAAATCAGCTGATCGTTACGAATTAATATAAAACAACTGATCTTTTACAATTACATAGCTGGTTTTTAACAACATAACCTATAACGTACTATATACCCTATCAGCTGTTCAAATGAACTTACAATTCTCTTTGCTTCATAAAGGAAGACTGCAAAATCATGTCGATGTGGAAGCCCATCAACTTCTTAATGTAAATTAACCACAACGCCTGAAGCGAAGAAACCCTTTAGAGATAACATAATGGCGTAATTTATTGATTTATGTTAAAAATATATTTCACAATATCCATTCTTTGTTCAGATAAGGAGCTATTGAACAATAGCTGAACCGTAATTTCGTTAGCTCCCAAAATGGTATGACCGTAACCGCCATTTTTGAAATGAACGCTTAACCTAACCTCTAAAACAATTTATATTGTTTTATATTGTTCGTGTGGGTGCGTGCGCGCGCGCCTATGTGTGTGTGTGTGTGTGTGTGTGTGTGTGTGTGTGTGTGTGTGTGTGTGTGTGTGTGTGTGTGTGTGTGTGGGAGAGTTTTTCATTTAAAAAACTCATTAAAATAAATCGATGAAAATGGATAAAATTTCTATATAAATACAAATTACAGATTTTAATTAAAAAATATTTTTAACCGTTTTTATTTTAAACTATTGCTTTTAGATTATATTAGATTCAAACTAAAAGAAGGAATAATACAACCTCAGGCACTGCGGTCAACGGGCCAAGTTTTCATGATTATCGTTAAATATCTCATTTTGTCAACGTGTTGACATAATTAAGGTCATAGATTAAGGTTGAAGTTAAATAAAAAGTTAATTTAAATTTTTATAAGTTTAGTTCCACTTCATTTGTTTAGCTTAATAATTGTTTCAAATTTATTGTTCAAGATTGTAATGTACAATAAAATGAACATAAAAGAAAGTCGAAGAAGAATGTTGTATTTTCAGCGTAAAATCAATTCGTGAAATTATTTTAGAATTAAGTC
>CM040188.1:9329471-9336971 GCA_022606455.1 Callitettix versicolor | reverse complement strand
CAGCGATGTACACTAATGGACACTGTATTACTGGGCGTTTTGCTCGATAGTTTTGTCAGTCAACCGTTGATAGGAATTCAAACAAACTAAAAAACAACACTCCAGACGGATTTTGTAAACATGTACTGCTTTTGGTTCATTTTTATTACAAAATTTTCATTCACTGCTATTTTAAAACGAATCGTTGCAAAATACTACGGTAGAAAGTTTCAGTTTAATCGGTTAGGCAGTTCTTAAAAAAAGCGTATAATTTCTTTATTTTAACTCGTGTAACGATTTCCTGAATTATGTCCGCGCATGACAGAAACGCTCAGCATATGTTTCAGTGTTCATATTTTTAGCGAAATAATTTTAAATAGATTTATATCTTAAATTCATCTGATTTTCTAAATACGTTTTTCGGAGATTAAAAGTTGCACTTGATTATAATTTAATCATAATATTTAGTGACGTTTTTTAGTGAATGTAAATTTAACGACAGACTTCCTAGAACGTGCATTCTTCGCTGTAATAATTCTTAAACTTCTAAAACAACAAATACAATCCCGACCTTGTACATTATTAGAAAAACTACAACTACAAACAAGAACCTAATTTAACTAATTGTATAATAGGGCGAAGTATACCACGTGATCAATACACGTATTGTTAGCTCAGGAGTCAATGGCTGTGCGTGTCGCGAGGCTGGCCTAGCGTGACTTTGTGTTGTTTATCCGAGATATTACTGCAGAACTGTTCCGATACCGAGAAACATTTGAAGTACCGGAGGTGTTCCTTGTATCACTAAGTAAACATGTGACAGAAGGCATTGGAGATCAAATACCGTGAAATATAGTCCATATTTGAGGTTAGCAATTGGGTGACTACAATCGAGACTGTTGTTAGACTGCCAGGAACTGAGATTATAATGGCAGTGACATCAATCGGAACTATTGATGGCCGCTCTACACACGATACACTCATACACACTCATACACACACACACACACACAAACACACTCATACACACACAACAATTGATACGTTTTAAGCAATTGAGATTATAAGTAAAGTGTCCGTAAGTAAAACCTTAAGTGGAGTACCCGAAATCAGACCTATTAATGAAGTGTCCGCAAGTGAGAACTTAAGTGGAGTACCCGAAATCAGACCTATTAATGAAGTGTCCGCAAGTGAGAACTTAAGTGGAGTACCCGAAATCAGAACTATTAATGAAGTGTCCGCAAGTGAGACCTTAAGTGGAGTACCCGAAATCAAAACTATTAATGAAGCGTCCACAAATGACCTTAAGTGGCGTACCCGAAATCAGAACTATTAATGAAACGTCCGCAAGTGGACCTTAAGTGGAGTACCCAAAATTATAACTACAATGAAGCGTCCACAAATGAGACCTTAAATGGAGTACCCGAAATCAGAAGTATCAATGAAGCGCCCGCAAGTGAGACCTTAAGTGGAGTACCCGAAATCAGAACTATTAATGAAGCGTTCACAAATGAGACCTTAAGTGACGTTCCCGAAATCAGAACTATTAATGAAGCGTCCGCAGGTGAGATATTAAGTGGAGTACCCGAAATCAGAACTATTAATGAAGTGTCCGCAAGTGAGACCTTAAGTGGAGTACCCGAAATCAGAACTATTAATGAAGTGTCCGCAGGTGAGACCTTAAGTGGAGTACCCGAAATCAGAACTATTAATTGAAGCGTCCACAAATGAGACCTTAAGTAGCTTACCCGAAATCAGAACTATTAATGAAGTGTCCGCAAGTGAGACCTTAAGTGGAGTACCCGAAATCAGAACTATTAATGAAGTGTCCGCAAGTGAGACCTTAAGTGGAGTACCCGAAATCAGAACTATTAATTGAAGCGTCCACAAATGAGACCTTAATTAGCGTACCCGAAATCAGAACTATTAATGAAGTGTCCGCAATCTAGACTATTATATTACTGAATTGTCCGCTAATTGATGGAACTAAGAAATCGAGGCTCTCGATGAGGTGTCTGCAATACAGATTATTAATGGCGTGTCCGAAAATGAGATCTATTGTAGCAATTGAGACCTATTCCATATTAATGATATGTTCGCACTCGGAACTACAAATGATATGTACGAAAATGGAAGATATTAATGGGGTATCATTAATATTAATATATTAATTAATTAAATATTAATGCACTCGAGACTATTAATTGGGTGCCCGATTGTGGAATGTTAATTCAATCAAGGCTACTAATTAGGTTCGCGCTTTTGGAACTATTACTGCAATCGAGACTATTAATTAGGTGCCTGCTTTAAGAACTATTAATTTAATCGATACTATTAACTGGGTGGGCCAGCTTTTGAACTTATTACTGCAATCAAGGTTAGTAATTGGTTGTCCCCTTTTAGAAATATTACTGCAATCGAGACTGCTAACTAGGTGCCCTCTTTTGGAACTCTTAATTCAATCGAGACTATAAATTGGGTTCCCGCTTTTGGAAGTATTAACTCAATCGAGGCTATTAATTGGGTGCCCGCTTTTAGAACTATTACAATCAAGACTATTAATTGGGTGCCCGCTTTTAGAACTATTACTACAATCGAGACTATTAATTGGGTGCCCGCTTTTGGAACTATTAATTCAATCAAGACTATTAATTGGGTGTCCGCTTTTAGAACTATTACTACAATCGAGACTATTAATTGGGTGCCCGCTTTTGGAACTATTAATTCAATCAAGACTATTAATTGGGTGCCCGCTTTTGAAATTATTACTACAATCGAGACTATTAATTGGGTGCCCGCTTTTAGAACTATTAATTCAATCGAGGCTATTAATTGGGCAGCTTTTGAACTTATTGCTACAATCGAGGCTATTAATTGGGTGTCCGCTTTTGAACTTATTACTGCAATCGAGGCTATTAATTGGGTGCCCGCTTTTGGAACTATTAATGCAATCGTGCCTAATAATGAAGTGTCAGCAATCGTGATTGTTTGCAGTCAGCACAAAACTTTTTATAAATCAACAAACAAAATGCATAAGAACAGTGCCGTGAATTACAAAAATTAGTGGTGATGGAGGCTGCAGATCAATTTTTATTTATTATTTTAAATTACAAAACGAAAATCCAAGCTTCCGTTGACAGCCTATACTTAACCGATACAAGCACGTTATTAAGGGCGGTGAATTAGCTGAGAAAGTCTTATCACAGCAGTAATAAATTCACCCTCACGTTTTGCTAAGCATGATAAGGCAGAATCTGTATTCAGCAGTTCTGGTGGCTCAGCACCAGCTAAGTTTAAACTAAGTTGAAATGTTTTTGTACTTAGAAATGCCAAGTCACGATTTCCTGTAAGCTCAGTTGAGCACGCTCGCGTAAGATCACACAAAACACATACAGAGGCCGCGATGGTGTTATGGTATAATTTGATGCGTAGACAAATGAAAGCGTGTACAGCGAGAGGAAAAAGCAAAATTATTACAAAAGTTTCTTACATTTTTTGTCCAGAAAATTCAAGTCCGTAAACTATTGGAAAAGTGTTGATTGTTTACAAAATACTTAAAAATTTATTTAGTAATGTAAACACTCATATAACTAAACTAATTCGTAATAAAATTTGTACATTAAATTTAGGTCGGGTGGCCATCAAGTGCGGAGCTGAATGGCGTCGTGGGCTCCACATAGAGTAGCTTCGGCTCTGTTTGGTTCGGTTTTGAAGCTGACTCGCTCCCTCCTCCCACGTTGACCACGCCTCCAAATTTACTATTTCTCGTTACCAAGATTACCGTTTTGAAAAATAGTAATTTCCTAGAATCTGTTAAAGTAGGCTTAAATATTTAGATTTTTGAGATACAAACGCGTTTTTAAACTGACTGTACTCCGCGTCCTTGCCATTTATCTTAGTTTCGCTCAGCTGCTCAACTTGGATCAGATCCGTACAGCTCCGCTCCGCCTGCTTGGCTCAGCTTTCCTGAGCTATGATAATAAATTTCAGGTTATGTTGTTAAACATTAACAATATTAAAAAAAATACTATAACGTTTTTATTTAATTTCGAATTTATTATAAATGGTTACAACGTACATGTGTACTTCAACTAAGGAAAACCGAAACCAAAGCAACACAAAGTTTTCATACAATTTCGCTTGTATTGTTATCGAGACAGAAATAGAGAGACTAAATTCGTTTGCCGGTTCGTTCCATATTTCCGTTACACTCTTCTGTTCGGCAGACTTTTTTTCATTCACTCCTCTCGCTAAAGCTAACATTAAGAGATTTTCTTCAATAAACAAAACCAGATGTACTAATTTAGAAAAAAACTACTACAATTTTCCGGTTTTGTTGTCGCTAATTTTCAAAGCGTATTTCCCGAGGGAAGGAACTGAACGTAAACTTATTTTGATATACCTCTCGACAGTCACTTATGTGGAATTTGTTGCTTGATTTTACCGGAAACCCGTTTTCCTAAAACAATAAACTACCAAAAACTGACAACAATAATGCCTCCAGTAAACACGATTACGTTACGTAGATACAGACAGTGATTTACAAGTAACAGCTGAAGCAGGAACAAACAAGATGTTGATCGCTGGTTGATGAATATAAACGACAAAGTTACGGCGCACACTGTGACAGTTCAGACTGATTGATGGACCGCTTTGCAGACTGGTCGAATATAGGTGTAGGCACACGAATCCTAGTTAATTTGTTATTATCTAGCTGGGTACAGTGTGTTCTGAAAGTGCCGTACACTTCAGCTTCTCATAAGATACCAATAGATAACCTTCATTACTGGCCTTCTGCTGACTTTATCGTGATGTAATCGCAGTACCAAGGTGTACAAATTTAGTGTTGGAACATTATAAACAACTGATGAATTAGTGCGTATTACTATTTATTTGGAATATGAGTGTTATTCCATATGCCTTGTTGATAATTGTGTGTCGATTTAAAGTGCCTTCTTTGTTTGCTGTTTTACGTTCTTTATCTCCGCAGGGGGTGCAGACTAGCTGCATCTTTTGAGAAGGTTTAGACTTACCTCACGGTACCCGAGTATAATACACACACTTACAACCATACACTTACGACTTTACACTCACACTTACATTTAGGGAGGCGATATTAGCCTCAATGTACTTTTCGCCTTAAAATAACATTAATCAAATGTTCTTTATGACTTAATCAGGTAACTTGACAGTAGGAGACCATAACCAGGCGATTCTGCCTTCCTTTGGAATGGAATCACCTTCTTTTAATTTTGTTCTTTATTTTTAATTAGCCTGTATAATTTTTAAAACTTTATATTTATATTTGTAAATTTTATACTTAAGCAGAAAATTGTTAAAAATAAATGTATATTAAACGATAACGAGAAAGGTTTATTGCCAAAAAATAATTGTATTAAGTGTTTAGTACTTTCTGTTGAATTGTTGAACTGTTTACAATGAAAGCATCACACTAAAATTTATAGTAGACCTGAAACCGTTAAAACAAATGGTACGGTTGTACGATTACAGTTTAGTAAAAATATTTACAATGCAAACAGTTTAATTAAAAAAATTATAAATCAAATTTCATTTTAAGGACTTTATAAAATCAAATATAAATCAAAACAAACCAATAATTTTTTCCCTAAACCCATTTAGTACAATATGCATACTTGTTAGTATTCAGCAGCTAAAACGCCTTCTACTGCTCGGATACTGTTCGCAATACACGGACGTATTGCGGAACTTTCATCCTTGTGCCTCATATTATAATACAGATTCCGTGTATTAAAATTTGTATGGACAATCCGGTTACCGGTTAAATAGGCTGAAAAGGTTACGATCGCTGTCACACAATAGTGGCCAAGCAATTGTTTAAGGATATACTGCGAGGTCTGCTGTTACGAATAAAAAGTTAGCTGTAATGATTCATGATTCATGATTAACGATTCATTCATAACGATTCGGATGATTTCATTCAAAATGTAATAGTATGAATTAAAAAAAATACAATTTAATAAAACCCGAAAAAACTAAAACTTATACTCTAAACAAAAATTGATTTCACAACAAGTTCAAATGTCTTAGATTAACATGTAACAAATTAATGTGTACAGTAAAAAAAATCTAACAATAAAAACTTACCAAAAATTAATAAAATTAATTTAAAAATAATATGTACTTTATATTAAACAAAATTGAGATTTTAAAATTTGGACAAGATTAAACTTTCGACTCTTCAATAAACGGAACTTATGGTATTTGAAAACAAAGCAACATTCTTTTATAACAAGGAACTTTGCCGAATTTAATTTACAAAACGTTTGGCTTTATTAAATTCTAAACGTTATCGAAAAATGCCATTAAAAGTCCTTTGTATTGAAAACAATCTCCGATGAAATATGAACAAGGCAAGTATTCTACGGGCGTAATACTGTATATGATAAAATTGTAACGCCTTAAGAGTATTTCGGAAAATCGGAAGACTGCCATTTTGTTTCTGATTCATATTTTGTATTGAAACAGTACACGGTACGATTTTTATAAAGAAAGTTTAATTTTTATCCTAGTGTTTTCTATTTGCGGATAATTATTTAAAAAATAATTAATTTAATAAAAAGTGTATAAAAACGCGTTTTAAAATGGACTAAAAAGGATAAAATAATCTCTCCTACAATGTTACTGGTGAATTATCCTTATGAATAAGATAATTGTCCTAAAAATGTGAGGCAGTGAATTTTAATAGATATAAAAACAATTAACCTGTAACGTTGTACGAGAGATTATTTTATTCCTTTTTGGTCTATATTAAAAATCTGTATTTAAAGTATTTTTTTAAATTTAATTAATTATCTTCTGCTTTTAAGTCTGTCAACATAACGAACTTTGTGTCAATTTGTAACAAAACGTCTAAACAGAAACTTTAAATAAGCTTTCGAAAGTCCCAATTGAAAAATACGAAAACATATTTAAGAACAATCAGCTAGTAGTTTTTCGTCGCTTAACTTAGATCAGCTGTTTATTCGTCGTAGGTTATGTTTATTTTAAATTGTATTAGAATACTTACAAACGTTGGAGCCTCTGCAATCCATGAAAGCCTCTGCGTCGAGGTACGTTAGTTCACGGTTACCCTTTAAGCTCATAAAGCAAAACACAGCACCTACAATAAAATCATTGTCAGTAGTTCTTTGACAAAATTATATTTTACCGTAATTTACATTAAAAATTAGTATTAGGTTAGGTTATATACTAGAAGAAGGGATTATAAAACCCCAGGCACTGCTATCGACGGACATATTGTGCAACCTCTTAAGTATTAGTTCAGCAGATTGGTGCCCTTAGTAAGTTTCAGCAATCCACTGACTAGCTCATCCTGTTGGATGTACCTCGTGTCCTGAAAACCATAAACCTCTAGCTTTCTGCAAGCATGATAATCACAATCATAAATTATATGTCCTGCAGTTTCCTCCTCTTAACTACATAACCTACATACGGGTTTTCCGTGGTACATGGCTATCCTGTTCATGTGCACCTTTAGAC
>CM040188.1:9319471-9324471 GCA_022606455.1 Callitettix versicolor | reverse complement strand
ATTTTTTTTGTGTTTAACGTCTGACTATTGTGCACACTTGGGATAATGCAGACGTTGGGATGATTTATAGCGTATGAAAATGCCAAGCCCTGACCGGGAATCGAACCCTGGTCCTCAAGGTGAAAGCCCAGTACGCTATCAACTAGGCCACCGAGGCGGCTATTTATATATATGTATACAGTTGACCTCGGATATAACGCGGCTGAAAGGACGAAACTTATAAGAGCGCTGTAAACGAGATAGCGTTGTAACCGAGTTTATAGTAAACGTGTTTGTAAACGGCAGAAATACTGTTTGTAGTGAAAGAAAAACATACTTTGTGCTGTATATGTATATGTATATGTATATATATGTATGTATATATATATATATATATATATATATATATATATATATATATATATATATATATATAATCAATAGCTATTTTATTACAGTTTATTACACATATTACATATTTGGAAATATATTTTAGTTAAACTAGTAGGAAATAAGTATTGAACTGTCTAGTATGTATACATGCAACACAGTGCGTACACTGTTGTGAGGGTTTGTGAGATTGAAGTTTTACCCCCACCAAGGCGTACAGTGTGTGTGTGTGTGTGTGTGTGTGTGTGTGTGTGTGTGTGTGTGTGTGTGTGTGTGTGAGAGAGAGAGAGAGAGAATGCTTTTGCGGGAACGAAACAATTTACAATGTTTGTTTAGGCAGCAACAACATTTCTAAGAAAAGGAGCGTTTCTATTCTCAACCTTTATTCTAAAAACAGAACACAAATTGTATTCAAGTGAGCTGACTCTAGGTCAGCAGCTTAGAAAACTGCTAAGAGCACCAGTGGGACAGAAAGAAAAAATGTGCGAGTGAGAGGTCATGTCCCCACTTCTCCCTTTCCCTTCACTAGCGCTGAGTAGTAACCGTTTCTAGACTCAGATTGGCAGACTCTGTGTCACTGAACTGTTGGAGGGAGCTGGAGGGGAATTATCCTACATGTACGAAAAATTCTCGCGCAGGCCGAATACTGTGGCTGGATTGTAACAGCAGCGTGACAGCGTTATATCCGAGTTCACAAAGCGTTGTAACCGAGCCTAAAATACATATACACTTAATATAGAATATTGAGGACATTATGAAAATAGTGCTATAACCGAGTTAGCGTTATAACCGAGGGCGTTATAACCAAGGTCGACTGTGTATATATATATATATATATATATATATATATATATAGCAGTGTGGAGTCCATATAATATACATACATATTGAAGGGCTTCGACATTGATGTCCTGATGTAGTCTTTGTTAGTAACTTTGAGCCAATTTTCTGACTCCATTATCACAGTTGGAACTCAAGATCTTTGTGTAAGTTGTCATTTCGGACTTACCAAGGAACGTCAACGTTACCGCAAGTATTTCACTGGGAAAACGTTGAATAATATTCCAATCACTTTGACTGACAAGATCCCCACAATTGAATAACGTAAGTCCATACTGGTTTAAGGTCCTGCTGATAAAGCCATAGCTTTTTGTATTATGATAAGGTCAAACGACGACCCATTAATAAATTTTTCTGTATTTTGGTTTCAGCTTATGATGGACATATAACCTTGAAAAAGTTATATAATAACTTTACGTAATTTTTAAGTTATATAGTATGCACTTTCAATCTGTAAAAAAACTAAACATAACAGTTGTATAATTTGAAGAATTGTCTGATTTTAATAAAACTTTGTATAATACAGCTTTTTAAAGTGCCGTTCACAAATATTAAAACATTTTACTTTTTAAATTTTGAACATTTTCAAATAACCCGCCCACTTAACGCAGCGTACTTCGCACTTAAATTCAGAGTATTTTTTTCAGGGTTTACCCATTCAATTTAATCTCTATGATGCAAGTAATAAAAATAAATATATAATTTGCTTTTTCAATCACCCCTACTGAATTACGCTTGGATTCAGTAAAGTTTAATTAAATTATATGAAATACAAAATTCAAAATAAAATATGTGTGCACCAACTTAAAGACTTTAAAGTGTATCCAGAAACACAGAAACCCAGAAACCCGGAAACATTTAATTAAACTTGTTATACAGTAATACATTAATACTAGTTGTTATGGGAACATATATAAATATATATCTCGTAGGGGGTGCAGACTAGCTGCACCTATTGAGAGGGGTTTAGACGTCCCTCACGGTACCCGAATGTAACACATACTTACACTTACAACACTACACTTACGACTTTAACACTTTACAATCACACTTACATTTAGGGAGGCAATAATAGCCTCGATGTGCTTTCCGCCTTAAAATACAAATATATATATATATATATATATATATATATATATATATATATATAATAATTATTATTATTATCTGCGTATAGACCCTTGTTAAATCACGCAAAACACTCCGACTCATGTCTTGCTCCTTCTAATCCTCCACACCTCCCTCATCCTGTCCTCATGGATCCTCTTCCGCTCCTCCGTCCATTTTACCCCTGCTCTCTTTGGGATTTCATTCTCTGGGACTTATATATATTTATAAGTTATGAACGATTTAAGTTAAAACAATGGGCAATGTCATAGGATAGATAATCTTTGAGATGTATATTTCTTAGAATAGTCATATTAGCTTTTTTCTCGTGTGTACTTTGATTATATTTATGAAATCAGATTAAAAGAATGTAAAATAAAAACTTAAAGACGGAAACACGCTTCTATCACGTCAGCATGCCGCGATTATTTGTAACCGAACGGTTTAGTATTAAAAGGAACTGTACTTGTCACACTTTATGTGAACTTAGCGGGGAATGTTTGTTTTCCACTGGCAAGGGAAATCTCAGGTAACGTTATTGCTTACGTTGCCTTGGGGAATTTATCAAGGTAATACATTCCCTGAGGGGACTTCGTGGTAATATCGCGCCAAGCAGTTTTAATATTGTTCTGCTCTTAATAATTGATAGATTCAAGTTTCAATCAATCACAAGAATAAATGATAAAGGAAGTTATACGGCTGAGGCAGCTGAAATGAACAGCTGATGGGCTTAGCGATCCAACAGTACCTTTAGCTCATACTACTCTCATTCATCTACTCAAAACACACACACACACACACACACACACACACACACACACACACACACACACACACACACACACACACACACTTCGGTGGCTCTTCCGGCACAAGCAAAGTGCTGAGCAGGGTTACAGTCATACAATGGCAATTAAAAAAGAGCGAAATCGGACCTTAATTACCTAAGGCAGCGACGGTGGGACGAATCAGTAAGTGGATGATAGCCACACCAATTCATAAGCAACATCCAGGATTGTGCAACAGGAAGCATGGGGAGGTGGACTTCTACCTCACACAGGTTCTCACAGGGCACGTTTGCTTCCGAGCTTACTTGTTCCGTTTCAGGCTGGAAACAGACTCGTTTTCCCCCTCTGTCTTCCAGCAGTGGAGGAAGATGTGGAACGTGTGTTATCTACGAGGCAGCATTACAACAGAAAATCTGGTTGCGACAATGGTGACTTCAGAGGCCAACTGGAGGACCATTGCAGGTTTGCCGCAAGAGGCTGAGGACTGAAGATCAAGAAAGTAGTGTCAATACTGTAGACGGGTAGGCGAACAGCCAGTCCACCTCCCCATGAAGTAATGCCTGGCGATAGTTCAGTGAGGGGGTTTACAGAAAAGTAATGATTTTGGTAGTTTTTTTTTTTAGTGGGTAACAATATATCTGAACTTGAGTTTGAACTTTAGCCGCTTCGGTAGCCTAGTTGATAGCGTACTAAGCTTTCACCCCGAGGACCCGGGTTCGATTCCAGGGCTTAGCATTTTCATACGCTATTAATCATCCCATCCTCTGCATTAGCCCAAGTGTGCACAATAGTCGGACGTTAAAAAAAAAAAAAAAAAATTGAGTTTGAACTTGAGTCCCACACTCTGGGTAGTGACGGTACCCTACCCCAGGTTGTCTATAAAAGATTTTCCCCTCTTTTTTGTAATCGCAAAACACACACACACACACACATACACCTATCCACCCATCCACCCACCCATCCACACTCACACACACACACAAACACACACACACACACACACACACACACACACACACACACACACACACACACACACACACACACACACACACACACACACACACACACACACACACACACACACACACACACACACACACACATACACACATACTCATACACACACACATACACACAGACATACACACACACACACACACTCATACACACACACTCACACACACACACACACACACACACACACACACACACACACACACACACACACACACACACACACACACACACACACACACACACACACACACACACACATACACACACACACACATACACAAACACACACACACACACACACACACACACACACACACACACACACACACACACACACACACACACACACACACACGCTACACAACAAAACGCTGATCAAATGGGGCACATCCTCCGTGATAAGGGTCAAGAGTAAGGTAGAATAATTGGAAGGCAATAATTGACAGAGCAACCATATTCGAGTACTCAATAATTAATCTAGAAATCATCCGTTAGAAGTGGAGAGTTAGCCACCTTAAATCCTATCTAAATTCTAGACTTTATGAAGCAAAAGGCGCTGTAACTGAGCATTTCAGGAATACAGAAAGGGGTCACAATATATCTACAAAGGTGGCAGTGCAATAATAACCTTAGAAAGTCATTCAACGAAATGCTATCTCGCTGACGTCATGTTAGCGAATTTTTAAAACATTGTCAGAGTTATGTTTAGTGTTTTTCATAATTTGCTTTTACTATTACAATTACTAAGCTACAATGAAAATACCGCTATCAATATAATTTCTTGTACTTTCTGTACAATTTTAAAATTAAAAATTCATATTTTAAAAATCTACAGAAAGTATAAGAAGATAGCGGTATTTTCATTGTAATGACATG
>CM040188.1:9294471-9314471 GCA_022606455.1 Callitettix versicolor | reverse complement strand
ACACACACACACACACACACACACACACACACACACACACACACACACACACACATTAACCAAAAATTCCTCATGCATGAAATTTAATGACGTGAAATACACATAAACTTCAGAAACTTATAAAATATCTTCATTTTCAATCCTTCAACAAAAGAAAAAATACGAAATAATGGTAAAACTTCAATATTGTCCCATTTTAGTAAAACTTGATACAATACAGTTTTTACAATATCGTTCACAAATATAATAATACTTTTTTTAAATTTTATATTTTAATGTTTGAAGATTTCTAAGTAACCCACCCCTAAAGTAACGTACATCGTACTTATTTTCAGGGTATTTTCCAGATTGGGTTCACCCTTTCAATTTAATATTTTCGTCTTATTATTTCTACTGAAAATACAATAAAAACGAAATTCGAAAATACTATTTTTTAATACTTAAATATAAACTACGTGAACCGAATTATTCAATTAAAAAATCGATTTTCGAACCAATATCGAATTTTCGATGCGACTAAACGTTTTCCTTTCTAAGTATAAAGAGAAATAATACTTGTAGTGAGAGTCCCACAGTCCCACCGGTTATTAAAGCTAAGTGGTAATTCGTTTAAAACAAGAATTACTGACCTATATGCTACGTGCAGGATGCAGCACGTCTCTTGAGCATTAATTATTGCACTCGACCCCTTCTCCCCCTCATACATACAGAGTTTTCAAAAACTACTCAAGTATTTCTGGTTCAAGTGTAGGTAAGTACATAAAACAAACATAATTTATAAAATTGACCTTCTTTATAAAACAGATTGTGCCAAAAATCAGGTGCTATATATTCGTAGCTTAATGAAATATAGGAAATATTCGCTACACGCAGCTGTCTCGCTGATAGAAGCAAATTTACAAATTTCAAATTTCATTACAAATAAATCAACCTTAACCACTTTCAAAACGTTTTAATTTTATCGCAAATACCCGGCGGAGGCAGCTGAAATGAGCAGCTGATGGGTTTAACAATCCCATTGTACCTGTAGCTCATACTGCTCCCACACTTTCACTATTCTGCATATCCTGGTTAACTCCAAAGTGTAAAACGACCCGTGCTGATGGAGTGAATGACACCGGCCTAATGGTGTATCAAACGGACCCTGGGAAACCTGCCGACCTCCCAGTATTCCTTCGCCTTACCCATGCATACGGGACGGACATAACGAACCGTGCTGATGGAGTGATTGACACCGGTCTAATGGTGTATCAAACGGACCCTGGGAAACCTGGCGACCTCCCAGTATACCTTCGCCTTACCCATGCATACGGGACGGACATAACGAACCGTGCTGATGGAGTGAATGACACCGGTCTAATGGTGTATCAAACGGACCCTGGGAAACCTGGCGACCTCCCACTATACCTTCGCCTTACCCATGCATACGGGACGGACATAACGAACCGTGCTGATGGAGTGAATGACACCGGTCTAATGGTGTATCAAACGGACCCTGGGAAACCTGGCGACCTCCCAGTATACCTTAGCCTTACCCATGCGTACGGGACGGACATAATTTCCCTAGCTATTCATGAGAACATAAACAAGAATGTAAATAGATTGAGCGAGAACTCACCGCACAACAAAACGCTGGCCGAATGGGGCGCAACCTCCGCGATTAGGGTGAAGAGAAATTAGGGGGGGGGGAGAAATTGGAAGGCAATTAGCAGAGCAAGCATTTGCAAGTACCTCAATAATGAACTGAGAATCACCATTTAAAAGTGGGGTAGTTATCTACTTCGAATCCTCTCCAAATCCTAGACTTTATGAAGCAACTAAAGTTGGAAAATATGCAAGGAACATGTTTATAGTGATATATGAGTATAACAGTAAATTTTGCGCATCGCAAGTCTCGTATTAAATTAATTATAATTAAAGAATACTGTTTCCACCTAAAATCGAACCGGGCACCTTGTGCGTGTAAGGCATACGTGATAACCACTACACTACGGAAGCTGTGAAGAAGTTTGACCGATATGAAAAGAATCGTTGATTTAATTTTAGTATTTATCATAAAGATCAGCTGATTTCATTGAACAGCTGATGGGATATAATCAGTTTTAGGCTATGTTGTGAAAAACTAGCTATGTTAATTTGTCGTTCATATTGATCCGTAACGATCAGCTGATTTCACTGAACTGCTACAATAAGTTTCAGGTTATGTTTCTAAGAACTAGCTATATTAATTTGTCGTTCATATTAATCCGTAACGATCAGTTGATTTCATTGAACAACTACGATAAGTTTCAGATTATGTTTCTAAGAACTAGCTATGTTAATTTGTCGTTCATATTAATCCGTAACGATCAGCTAATTTCACTGAACTGCTACAATAAGTTTCAGGTTATGTTTCTAAGAACTAGCTATGTTAATTTGTCGTTCATATTAATCCGTAACGATCAGTTGATTTCATTGAACAACTACGATAAGTTTCAGATTATGTTTCTAAGAACTAGCTATGTTAATTTGTCGTTCATATTAATCCGTAACGATCAGCTAATTTCATTGAACTGCTACAATAAGTTTCAGGTTATGTTTCTAAGAACTAGCTATGTTAATTTGTCGTTCATATTGATCCGTAACGATCAGCTGATTTCATTGAACTGCTACAATAAGTTTCAAGTTATGTTTCTAAGAACTAGCTATGTTAATTTGTCGTTCATATTAATCCGTAACGATCAGCTGATTTCATGGAACTGCTACAATAAGTTTCAGGTTATGTTTCTAAGAACTAGCTATGTTAATTTGTCGTTCATATTAATCCGTAACGATCAGTTGATTTCATTGAACAACTACGATAAGTTTCAGATTATGTTTCTAAGAACTAGCTATGTTAATTTGTCGTTCATATTGATCCGTAACGATCAGCTGATTTCATTGAACTGCTACAATAAGTTTCAGGTTATGTTTCTAAGAACTAGCTATGTTAATTTGTCGTTCATATTAATCCGTAACGATCAGCTAATTTCATTGAACTGCTACAATAAGTTTCAGGTTATGTTTCTAAGAACTAGCTATGTTAATTTGTCGTTCATATTGATCCGTAACGATCAGCTGATTTCATTGAACTGCTACAATAAGTTTCAAGTTATGTTTCTAAGAACTAGCTATGTTAATTTGTCGTTCATATTAATCCGTAACGATCAGCTGATTTCATTGAACATCTACGATAAGTTTCAGGTTATGTTTCTAAGAACTAGCTATGTTAATTTGTCGTTCATATTGATCCGTAACGATCAGCTGATTTCATTGAACTGCTACAATAAGTTTCAGGTTATGTTTCTAAGAACTAGCTATGTTAATTTGTCGTTCATATTAATCCGTAACGATCAGCTAATTTCATTGAACTGCTACAATAAGTTTCAGGTTATGTTTCTAAGAACTAGCTATGTTAATTTGTCGTTCATATTAATCCGTAACGATCAGCTGATTTCATTGAACATCTACGATAAGTTTCAGGTTATGTTTCTAAGAACTAGCTATCTTAATTTGTCGTTCATATTAATCCGTAACGATCAGCTAATTTCATTGAACTGCTACAATAAGTTTCATGTTATGTTTCTAAGAACTAGCTATGTTAATTTGTCGTTCATATTAATCCGTAACGATCAGTTGATTTCATTGAACTGCTATGATAAGTTTCAGGTTATGTTTCTAAGAACTAGCTATGTTAATTTGTCGTTCATATTAATCCGTAACGATCAGTTGATTTCATTGAACAGCTATGATAAATTTCAGGTTATGTTTCTAAGAACTAGCTATGTTCATTTGTCGTTCATATTAATCCGTAACGATCAGTTGATTTCATTGAACAGCTATGATAAATTTCAGGTTATGTTTCTAAGAACTAGTTATGTTAATTTGTCATTCATATTAATCCGTAACGATCAGTTGATTTCATTGAACAGCTACGGTAAGTTTCAGGTTATGTTTCTAAGAACTAGCTATGTTCATTTGTCGTTCATATTAATCCGTAACGATCAGTTGATTTCATTGAACAGCTATGATAAGTTTCAGGTTATGTTTCTAAGAACTAGCTATGTTAATTTGTCGTTCATATTAATCCGTAACGATCAGTTGATTTCATTGAACAGCTATGATAAATTTCAGGTTATGTTTCTAAGAACTAGTTATGTTAATTTGTCATTCATATTAATCCGTAACGATCAGTTGATTTCATTGAACAGCTACGGTAAGTTTCAGGTTATGTTTCTAAGAACTAGCTATGTTCATTTGTCGTTCATATTAATCCGTAACGATCAGTTGATTTCATTGAACAGCTATGATAAGTTTCAGGTTATGTTTCTAAGAACTAGCTATGTTAATTTGTCGTTCATATTAATCCGTAACGATCAGTTGATTTCATTGAACAGCTATGATAAATTTCAGGTTATGTTTCTAAGAACTAGTTATGTTAATTTGTCATTCATATTAATCCGTAACGATCAGTTGATTTCATTGAACAGCTACGGTAAGTTTCAGGTTATGTTTCTAAGAACTAGTTATGTTAATTTGTCGTTCATATTAATCCGTAACGATCAGCTGATTTCATTGAACAGCTACGATAAGTTTCAGGTTATGTTTCTAAGAACTAGCTATGTTAATTTATCGTTCATATTAATCCGTAACGATCAGTTGATTTCATTGAACAGCTATGATAAGTTTCAGGTTATGTTTCTAAGAACTAGCTATGTTAATTTGTCGTTCATATTAATCCGTAACGATCAGCTGATTTCATTGAACAGCTACGATAAGTTTCAGGTTATGTTTCTAAGAACTAGCTATGTTAATTTGTCGTTCATATTAATCCGTAACGATCAGCTGATTTCATTGAACAGCTATGATAAATTTCAGGTTATGTTTCTAAGAACTAGTTATGTTAATTTGTCGTTCATATTAATCCGTAACGATCAGTTGATTTCATTGAACAGCTATGATAAATTTCAGGTTATGTTTCTAAGAACTAGTTATGTTAATTTGTCATTCATATTAATCCGTAACGATCAGTTGATTTCATTGAACAGCTACGGTAAGTTTCAGGTTATGTTTCTAAGAACTAGCTATGTTAATTTGTCGTTCATATTAATCCGTAACGATCAGTTGATTTCATTGAACAGCTATGTTAAGTTTCAGGTTATGTTTCTAAGAACTAGCTATGTTAATTTGTCGTTCATATTAATCCGTAACGATCAGTTGATTTCATTGAACAGCTACGATAAGTTTCAGGTTATGTTTCTAAGAACTAGCTATGTTAATTTATCGTTCATATTAATCCGTAACGATCAGTTGATTTCATTGAACAGCTATGATAAGTTTCAGGTTATGTTTCTAAGAACTAGTTATGTTAATTTGTCGTTCATATTAATCCGTAACGATCAGCTGATTTCATTGAACAGCTACGGTAAGTTTCAGGTTATGTTTCTAAGAACTAGTTATGTTAATTTGTCGTTCATATTAATCCGTAACGATCAGCTGATTTCATTGAACAGCTACGATAAGTTTCAGGTTATGTTTCTAAGAACTAGCTATGTTAATTTATCGTTCATATTAATCCGTAACGATCAGTTGATTTCATTGAACAGCTATGATAAGTTTCAGGTTATGTTTCTAAGAACTAGCTATGTTAATTTGTCGTTCATATTAATCCGTAACGATCAGTTGATTTCATTGAACAGCTATGATAAATTTCAGGTTATGTTTCTAAGAACTAGCTATGTTAATTTGTCGTTCATATTAATCCGTAACGATCAGCTGATTTCATTGAACTGCTACAATAAGTTTCAGGTTATGTTTCTAAGATCTAGCTATGTTAATTTGTCGTTCATATTAACCCGTAACGATCAGCTGATTTCATTGAACATCTACGATAAGTTTCAGGTTATGTTTCTAAGAACTAGCTATGTTAATTTGTCGTTCATATTAATCCGTAACGATCAGCTGATTTCATTGAACAGCTATGATAAGTTTCAGGTTATGTTTCTAAGAACTAGCTATGTTAATTTGTCGTAACGATCAGTTGATTTCATTGAAGAGCTACGATAAGTTTCAGGTTATGTTTCTAAGAACTAGCTATGTTAATTTGTCGTTCATATTAACCCGTAACGATCAGCTGATTTCATTGAACTTCTACGATAAGTTTCAGGTTATGTTTCTAAGAACTAGCTGTGTTAATTTGTCGTTCATATTAACCCGTAACGATTAGCTGATTTCATTGAACTTCTACGATAAGTTTCAGGTTATGTTTCTAAGAACTAGCTATGTTAATTTGTCGTGTTTTCGAACAAATTATCGTTATTTAAATTTTAAAAAAGGAAGAGAAAACATGATACACTATGTTTTACTTCAGTTCAATAAAAGAAATGTTTTGCAATCATTTACTGGCTGAATGATATTTTTAGAGTTTTTGATGGTTCATGGCACCCGCGGAACCACGATCCAAGGATCTAGCTAAACCTCTTGTATTACTATTCCATAGCTTGGTACCCTCAAAGATCTTCAACAGCCCACTGATTAGCTTATCTACAAGAAGTCCTCACGGTTCTGCAACATTTCACCTCCTGCTGACAATCATAGATTATGTGAAAAGCGGTTTCCTCTATTTCTTTCTGCACAGCCTGAACACGGTTTATCCTTTCCTGTTCATATGCACCCTCACACCACAGTGTCTTTTAATGAGTACATGGTTTTCCTGAGTTATCCTGTATCCAACATTCCTATTGTCTCACTAAGAACATTTTACTTTTTCTTTACAGATATCCTACTCTGATTATCTTTCGTTAATTATTTTGGAAAACGATACTCTATATTGTATCATGTCAAATATACAATCCACCAGAATTGTTATAATAACATCCGTGTGATCACCCACCGTCACGCTCTGCCACTCTTTGTACTCGGGTCAGATTCTAAAGTTTCGTAAACAACGTATCTAATATATTTTTGTTGAGACCCTCTTGGATTCATAACTTCTCCACTTGCTTCTTCAATATTAAAATATTCTTCTTACGTTTAAATTACGAACGGAAAAGTGTTTGAACAAGCAAAATTGCACGGCAAATCTCAACATGCAAACATAAGAAATGAAAAAAGAACGTCGAGTTCTGGCTTATCCTAATAAACACAAGGGCTAGCACAACTTCATCACTCCGATTTACCTTGGGTAGTCGTCTCCCTCTACATTTATCACTCACCCTTTAGTGAAGTTTTTTCTTTGCCTCCCCCACCCAGTCTAATCCTGTCGAACTAGTTCATAAAGATTACTTACGTAATACCGCACAAATTTTATACATCCCATATTAAGCTTTAAATTTTAAATTGTTCGATCAATGTTCAGTTGTGCCATCACCTGACACACACTTCCGCACTAGGCTTTCACCCCGAGGACCCGGGTTCGATTCCCGGCGATGGCTTGGCATTTTCATACGCTATAAATCATCCCATCGTCTGCATTAGCCCAAGTGTGCACAATAGTCGGACGTTAAACACTAAAAAAAAAAAATTTTAATTGTTCTGAAATTTTCTAAAAATATCTCTTAATTCGTTCAGAGGCGAAACGGTAATTTCGCTGAAATTACTAAAAAATACACTTTACACATAATTCAATGCGAAATATGGTTTCTGTTAATATAAAAACTACTGTGTTTCTCTACAAAAAATAAAAACGATTTTGATGAATTTTTAATTCCAAGATTCGTTTTAAAAAAATATTTTGATTTATCCCTAATAAATATCGATTGAAGCGATAAATAAAACGAAAAATGTTTAAAAAACACTTTTAAATAATAATATCGTTAGCCGTTTTCATTTCTTTAGAAAAAAAAGAACCGAACTATTAGCACTTAGAAGTAATCTTGCTACATATATCTGGGGTAATGTTTTAATTAGCAATATGGGAACAATCATTACACTTGATTCTTGATCAATTTTTTCGTTAAAATTTTATATGTCATGGATCATTTTCGTATTTTCAGTGGAATGTGAAAATTTAGCATGCTAGTATATGCAGATTTTAATGCTGATTACGATGGTGATTTCACAAAAAGGGTAACTTTTGGGAAATCGCTTTTCAGCTAGACCAAATTACTTAAATTGTTTTAATTTTTCAAGTAGTTTTTTTAGTAAAAAAATTTTAAATGGTTAAAAAATGTAAATTACTTTTAATTATTACTAAAAACGACTAGAGGCAATAAACACTGTTCATTTCTAGTCCTTGATCAGCTGATGGGCTGATTAATACAAGTAGGTAAGTATTAATCCTACCTTACTTGTAGCTCATAATACTCTATTTCAACTCAACACACACACACACACACACACACACACACACACACACACACACACACACACACACACAACACACACACAAACACACACACACACACACACACTCACACATACCACATACACACACACACACACACAACACACACAGACACAGACACAGACACAGACACACACACACACACACACACACACACATACCACATACACATACACACAACATACACACTCACACACACACATACATACACATACCACACACACACACACACACACACACACACATATTCACTACTCTACATAGATTGGATAACTATAAAGCATAAAGTATCCCATGCTGGAGTGCATGACACCGGCCTAATTGAGTATCAAACGTAGCCCTCGGAGTCCTGACGACCTCCCAGTGTACCGTAGCGTGCAGAGCTCTGTACAGGTCCTGACGACCTCCCAGTGTACCGTAGCGTGCAGAGCTCTGTACGGGCGGACCTGATTTCTCTAACTACTTGTGGGTGTTTCCATGAGCAAGCATTTCAAATAGAACAAGCGAGATCTGGCCGCACTACAAAAAGCAGGTCTAATTGATAACAACTAACAGGGAAGTCCCAAAAAATAAAGGACCCACATTGAATACCCCAAAAGTTCAGACTGGAGAATCTCAGGACTATAGAAAGGGGACACAATAGATATACAGTGTAACAGTAAGTCTAGAAATCTATTTATTCGTTCTGTTTACTTAATTGTGTTTACCTTAGTTAATTGGTCACAAATCTAACATTACATTACCAAATTGATATTAAAAAAAAACACGTCAATCAAATTCTTAGGTTGTGGGCAAAAAATTAATTTAGGTATTAAAACCGCTGGTTGCACAGAACATTTTGGGGAGGATGCATTTTAATTTTACCCGATATATAATAAATAAATTGTTATAATTAATAGAAGTTTTGCACAGTCAAGTACTGTAATTATACAGTTAAGTGAGCGTGGTTGCACAAAACGTATAGACTTCTTAGAGTTTCCGGCTCACTCGCTCTAGCTGATTAGGAAGCTCGAGTTTTAATGAAGAAAGTAACGACTTTTGTCTCCAACTTTGCCTCCAACGTTTGAAACGAAGCACCATAAAGTTGTACAGAATTGTGTTTCTGTGTTTGTGAAACACCCGTTCACAGAATTGTGTTTCAAAAAATCACACTACAAAGACAATTCCAACGAAAAAATCTAAGATTTTTCGAAGCTTAAGAAAATCATATAGGTTTGAACTTTGTAGCCTAAAATAAAATTTTGGCAGAAACATTAAAATAACACTGTAGTAACATGGTATAGTATGGTATATCTCGTATCACGTAAAAAGGAATTTGTAAAAAGTATCAACCTTGAAGAACATCAAACTAATATTTAGACAAGTAAACATTACCTTATTTTAAAATGAAAATATCATTTCGACTGATCGATACAAAAAATTAAATATACGAAAGTGAATAATGGCCAACGTTATATTCATTTTAAATAAGAGCCATTTTGAAACTTTCGAACTTTTAGACTAAAATTGCATACGCGAGATTAGTAAAACATACCTACACACACACACACACACATATAACACACACAAGCACGCATGCACGCGCGCACGCACCCACACCCACACTACATATAACACACACACACACACACACACACACACACACACACACACACACACACACACACACACACACACACACACACACACACACACACACACACACACACACACACACACACACACACACACACACACACACACACACATAGCCAGGCTATGACGGTCGCGAGCTATGTGCGCAAGGTTAATGCGGTGCACCGCCGTGCGTTGCTGCATGTCGTGAGTGGTTACCGAACAGTTTCCTACGACGCTGCATGCGTAGTGGCGAGGAACCACCAATGGAGCTGATGGCTGATGAAAGAGCGAGGCTGTACTGGCGTAAGCGAAATGCTGAGCCGCGGTATAGTCATACAATGGCAATTACAGAGGAGCGAAATCGGACCCTGGAGACATGGCAGCGACAGTGGGACGAATCAACAAATGGACGATGGACATACCAACTCATAGGTAACATCCAGGATTGGTGCAACAGGAATTATGGAGAGGTGGATTTCTATCTCACACAGATTCCCACTGGGCACGGTTGCTTCCGAGCTTACTTGTTCCGTTTCGGGCTGCAAACAGACTCGGCTTGTCCCCTCTGTCTTCCAGCAGCGGAGGAAGATGCGGAGCATGTGTTTTTCTGGTGTCGGAGATTCGACAAGAAAAGATGAGGCTGCAAATATATTTGCGAGGCAGCATTGCACCGGAAAGTCTGGTTGCGACTATGATGGCTTCAGAGGCCAACTGGAATTCGGCTTCAGGGCCATTGCGGGATTCGCTGCAGTGGTCATGAAGAAGTTGAGGGCTGAGGATCGAGAAAGGAGAGCCAACGCTGTAGAAGAGTAGGCTTCAGCCAGTCCACCTTCCCATGAAGTAATGCCTGGCGGCAGTTCCGTGGGGAGGTTTACAGAAGAGGAATGCTTTTGGTGGTTTTTTTAGTGGGTAACAAAATATCTGAAAATCTTAAAGCAGAAGGTAGCGAAGGAATACAAGGATCTCGAAGCTGAGGAACAAGCAGGGTTCAGAGCGGGGAGGTCAACAGTAGACCATTTGTACACACCATTTGTCACTCAAGTAATAGAAAAGAAAACAGCAGTGAACCAGGAGATCCACCTATGTGGACTTGCAAAAAGCTTACGATAGCGTCCCACTTCGTAAATTGTGGGAATGCTTAACCAAAACAAATGTAAATATTAACTTAATAAAAGCAGCGAAAAGGCTATATGAAAATGCGATAGCCAAGATAAAAATAAAAGGATAAGTGTCACAGGGATTTAAAATGAATAAGGGTCTAAAGCAGGGATGTTGCCTCTCCCCAACAGCGTTTAAAATACTTAGAACAGGCTCTGAAAGGATGGAAAAACAAATGTAAAGGTATGGGCATTCCTCTACAAGACGACAACACTCTATACACGTTATGTTTTGCAGATGACCAGATTGTCCTCGCACGAGATCATGAGGACCTCGGATATATGGTTCGCAAATTAATAGAGGAATACAGTAAGTGGGGACTTGAAGTGAATCTGGAGAAAACGGAGTGCATGTTCATTGGAGGACGGCAGCACGACATAATTTTAGAAGATGGACGGAGGATACAGCATTCTCAAAATTATACGTACTTAGAACTTAAAATGTCACAAGATGGTACATTAGATGAAGGAATTAAAGAACGAATAGTATTTGGAAGGAGAGCTGTATCTATGCTGAACGAGGTGTTGTGGGATCAAAACATTTCAAAAGAGAATAAAAAAAGAATTTATGACACAATTGTTAAAAGCATTATAACATATGATAGTGAGGTATGGACAATTAAGAGCAGAACATAAAGAATGCTGTAGGCTACTGAGATGGACTTTTGGAGAAGAGCGGCAGGAAGATCAAGAAAAGAGAGAGTGAGAAATGAAAGTATACGGAGGATAATGGACGTAAGGCATACAATTGTAGAAGATATAAGAACAAAACAACTGGTTTGGTACGGGCATGTATAAAAGAATGCCGGATGAGCGAATTCCAAAAAAATCATGCAATGGCGAACACCTGGGAGAAGAAAACGAGGAAGGCCGAGACTGAGCTGGAGAGAGGGAGTCGAAAAGGAAATAAAAAAAAGGGATCTACCAGAAGACCTGTGGTGGAACCGCGATCGGTGGAGGTTGGAGATCGGAAGACAGCGTAGAACGTTGTAGACCGAATTATAGAGAGACAATATATCTTCACTTGAGTTTGAACTCAATTTGAGTCCCACACTCTGGGGTAGTGCGTACCCTACCCCAGGTAGTCTATAAAAGATTTTTTCCACCTTTTTGGCATCGCAAAAAACACACACACACACAGACACACACACACACACATACATACACACACACACACACACACACACACACATATGTACACACACACACACACACACACACACACACACACACACACATCATCCAAGTAAAAAATCAATCCTTTGTGGATTTTAAATATTTGAATAAGTAAGGGCATGGCAAAATAAAAAGGTCGATTTATTACGATCTCAGAACTTCCCCGGTGTAGCTCAAGTCTAAATGAAAAACAAAAATAGAATTTAAAAGAGTGAGGAGGTATTTTAAGGTCAAAGACTTCTCTCTAGGGAAATGTTTAGTTTCGTGCAAATAGCATCGCTGAAAATCGTGAACGAATAACATGTTTCGTTTTGATGATATCACAGAATTGCGAAATTGTTGTGTTGGCGCAAAGAAAATGAGCCCTCCACCCCTGCACTTTTCCTTGGACTCTAAACAACTTTCGTATTTGGTGAAAGTATCTTAACAGATAAATAATTCAATTCGGAATACAACTCCTCCCCAATACTTACAAAGTCATATTTTCTGCTTTATATATATATATATATAATATATATATATATATATATATATATATATATATATATATATATATATATATATATATATATATATATATATATATATATATATATATTTTTTTTTTATTTATTTATTTTTTTTTTTTAATCGTCCGACTGTTGTGCACACTTGGGCTAATGCAGACGATGGATGGAATGATTTATAGCGTATGAAAATGCCAAGCTCTGGCCGGGAATCGAACCCGGGTCCTCGGTCGGGATGAAAGTACGCTATCAACTAGGCCACTGAGGCCTTTATATATATATATATATATATATATATATATATATATATATATATATATATATATATATATATATATATATATATATATATATATATATATATATATATATATATATATATATATATATATATATATATATATATAAAAGAACGATTTTTAGAATTCGTTTTGTTACCAGACTTAAAAATATTATTTTAGTGGTACTGATTTAACTCTGCTTAGGGGGAGGTATGTTTATACATATTTTTTATAAAGCTTATTGAACGTATGTGAGAGTGAATGTTTATAAAAAATTACATATTTTCAATTTTAAATGGTAATTGTGACGACACAATGTATATTAGTTAAAAGTCTTTAAGTGGGTTAAAGTCTTGATATTTAACGATTAAAATTGTTTTTTGGTTTCATTAAAATCTATTAATATCACTTTATTTTTGAAGTGACTCCTTCTTATCGCGGGTATGGATGTATGTTTTGTACGGGAATAAATTCAGTTCACTGAAAGCTCTAATTTTTGTTTAATGATCAATAAAATGTATTTTTGAAGTAGAAACTTTTATGGTCGCGGTTGACAAAACATGGGCAGAAACATTTGCTTTCGCGTCACGCTTGAATCCGTAATGTTTTCCTCATAGCATACATTGTTCTTGTATATACTCGTATCTAGACTGGAAGTGACTGCTTCTAAACAGCTGATTTCGCACAATAGCTTCAATATCATTTCAATTGAAGTTATGTTTATTGTTCTTGTTATTCTTAAACATTTGTATTTTCTAAATTTGTGTAGTTAAAGTATTTAATGTGTATGACCTATACCAATTTTTGAATGCCAGAATCACAAATATTATATTTATTATTATACTTACACAGTACAACTGTCAAAAGTAGGGTTATAAACTGATTAATTATTAAAGTCCCTTATATAGCCTAAGATACTACAATTCATAGTCTGTGACAGTTTCAGTTAATTTTTAAGTTGTGTACCTACACACACGCGAAATTTAATACTTATTTAATTTTCAAGATTTGCCCTTCCTTGCATGAATCTAATTTTTTATAACGAAAATAATCAAATCATAGTAGTGAAAAAGTATACAGTCAGGCGTGCCAAAAGAAGTTTTGTCGGCCAGTCCTGCACGGCCTAAGTTTTTATTTTAACAAAGAAATGTTGTACTGTGATATACATACTGTGTTTTATTAAATGGATATAGTTGTTATGTTTTACTTTGAAATATGAATTATAATTATCCTATTTTAAAATGTATTTTAATAATTAAATTTGTTAATTTTGTATTAACAAAATGGTAGAATGATCTAATGGTCTAACATCACTTTAAACAGAAGACCATTCACTCTCTCTCTCTCTCTCTCTCTCTCTCTCTCTCTCTCTGTGTGTGTGTGTGTGTGTGTGTGTGTGTGTGTGTGTGTGTGTGTGTGTGTGTGTGTGTGTGTGTGTATATATATATATATATATATATATATATATATATATATATGCACTAGCTGATACCCGTCACTGCTTTGCCAGCAATAATAATATACATTAAAGATAATAAAATTTATAGTCGATTTTGAAAATCAGAATAACTTTATTTCAGTTTAATATATTTCTGTACACAATATTGTAAAGTTTATAGTTTTTCGCCAATACGTATAAATTTCTGCTACTCGACACTCTGGATCAGGCAACATATAACTGACCGTGGGAGAAGCACGGAGCTCCCAAATGTATTCCTGCTACTTTTAATGTTTGACCCTGAGACTTATTGAAACCGTGTACGACAGAACCAAAAACTGTTATCAGGGTTTTTTCACGCATCACCGTGTTAGGACCAACAACTGTGTCAGTTAGGCTATGTAGTAAAAAATAAAGGTTTTTTAACGCATCACAGCGTTAGGCCTAACAACAGTTGTTAGTTAAGGTTTGGCGTACTCTTTAAAAAAAATAAAGGTTTTTTTTCACACATCACCGTGATAGGCCCAACAACCGTGTCAGGTTTGTAGATAATGCCTGACTCTGCGACTTATTGAAACCGTGTACGACGGAAGCAAAAACTGTCATTAGGGTTTTTTTCACGTATCACTGTATTAGGCCCAACAACCGTGTCAGTTAGGTTATGGAGTATTCTTTTAAAAACATGCGTTTCTTATCCCCAAAACCCGTGTTAGATGTATTTTTATTGTTTTACTGATCTACAACACGTTACCGACTTTCGCGCGGTAGCAATTTTGAGGTTATGTTGGTCACTTTTATTTTCGATTTTTATCATACTTCTCGTGATTTCATATTTTGGACTCTTGCTTTTGGGCATGTAATAAAGGGTTTTAGTAACAAAAATATCGAAAAATCCAGGACATGCTACACTGCGCATTTACCATTTTTTCATATAATGTAATTACACAAATATATATACAATTAAAGTATCCTAATAAAATTGTATATGTTATATATTCTGCACTATGTTTCGAAAACATTGAAAAGTCTTAAGTGAGAAACACCAGATTGTGATTATTTGATCTAATGAAACTTAAAATAACAAAACTACAAACAAAAAAGCAAACCAGACTTTCACAAAGAGAAAATACTTACAATTATAGTAATTTTTAACGTATCGTAATCTGCACTCTGCGAAGGAATTTTTTTACATTTAATATTGAAAATTCAACACAAAGTAACAAATTAGTGTCAGTTTTGAAAAAATTCAACTAAAATAATTGAAAATGAAACATTAAAAGCTATAAATTTGCAATAAATAAAACACGGATTAAGATTCTTAAAATGGGATTAGATCTATGTCCATCTCAGGTACCTAAATATCAGGTCCAGTAAACAGTAATTAAACATAACTACAGTTAACACATGTCACAAAACTAAATACTACATAATTATATTGGGCTGGGTAAGTAGTATAATCACATTTTTAAAACGGGAATAGGCCTATGTTTATCTCAGATATCTAAATCATTTTTGTACCAAATTTCATCTGAAAAGGTCCAGTGGTTAAATAACAAACAAAACACAAACTTTCAGAAATATATATATATATATATATATATATATATATATATATATATATATATATATACACACACACACACACACACACACACACACACACACACACACACACACACACACACACACACACACACACACACACACACACACACACACACACACACACACACACACACACACACACACACACTGATGAACATCCGTTTGACACAATTGTTATAAATAAAATATTATTCCTACTTTTCGCTGAAGTCCAAAAGTAGTACAAAGCAGTTCGAATTTTGATTTGGGCCGAGAATAAATTCGATAACAATTTGTTGTTACATCGAAACGATTATTGTGTCGAATAATCGTTTTTTAATACTTGTTTTTTAATGTGAGTTAAGGAAAGATACTGGGAATTAACTAACTAGTTCAACGTTTTTCCAAATTATAAATAGCTCGAAACTGACGGAACATTTACTGACCTAAGGAATCAGTAAGGAACTATTGTGTGAATAGTTCTCACGAGTAACTGCAACAGTTCGAGCCAAGTTTTAAATAAATAGCTCGAAACTGACGGAACATTTACTGACCTAAGGAATCAGTAAGGAACTATTGTGTGAATAGTTCTCACGAGTAACTGCAACAGTTCGAGCCAAGTTTTAAATAAATAGCTCGAAACTGACGGAACATTTACTGACCTAAGGAATCAGTAAGGAACTATTGTGTGAATAGTTCTCACGAGTAACTGCAACAGTTCGAGCCAAGTTTTAAATAAATAGCTCGAAACTGACGGAACATTTACTGACCTAAGGAATCAGTAAGGAACTATTGTGTGAATAGTTCTCACGAGTAACTGCAACAGTTCGAGCCAAGTTTTAAATAAATAGCTCGAAACTGACGGAACATTTACTGACCTAAGGAATCAGTAAGGAACTATTGTGTGAATAGTTCTCACGAGTAACTGCAACAGTTCGAGCCAAGTTTTAAATAAATAGCTCGAAACTGACGGAACATTTACTGACCTAAGGAATCAGTAAGGAACTATTGTGTGAATAGTTCTCACGAGTAACTGCAACAGTTCGAGCCAAGTTTTAAATAAATAGCTCGAAACTGACGGAACATTTACTGACCTAAGGAATCAGTAAGGAACTATTGTGTGAATAGTTCTCACGAGTAACTGCAACAGTTCGAGCCAAGTTTTAAATAAATAGCTCGAAACTGACGGAACATTTACTGACCTAAGGAATCAGTAAGGAACTATTGTGTGAATAGTTCTCACGAGTAACTGCAACAGTTCGAGCCAAGTTTTAAATAAATAGCTCGAAACTGACGGAACATTTACTGACCTAAGGTATCAGTAAGGAACTATTGTGTGAATAGTTCTCACGAGTAACTGCAACAGTTCGAGCCAAGTTTTAAATCAATACCTGCTACAACTAAGCTCTTATGAACTATTGTCGGTCTTATGAAGTGTTATTAAGAATCTCCTTTTGTTAAGGAACAAAAGACTTCTTTACACTGTAGGCGACGGTTGACCTCTCATATACTGAGATATATTATTTCATTTTTAATTTTTTTTTGTATTTTAAGGCGAAAATCATATTGAGGCTCCCTTTAATGTAAGTGAGTGTAAAGTGTTAAAGCTGTAAGTGTAGCGTTATAAGCGTAAGTGTGTGTTAGACTCGGGTACCGCTAGGGACGTCTAAACCTTCTCAATAGGTGCAGCTAGTCTGCACCCCCTGCGGGGTTTTTTCAATCTTGAAATATTGGTAAAAATGCAGTGTAGCCTGTTCTGCCTTTTTCGAATTTTTTTTACTGAAACGCTTCAGTACATGCCCAAAAGCAATAATCCAAAATATGAAAGCGCGGAAACCACGAGAAGTACGATAAAAATCAAAAGTAAAATGACCAACATAACCTCAAAATTGCTCCCGCGAGAAAGTCGCTAACATGTTGTAGATCGGTAAAACGATAAAAATACATCTAAAACGGGTTTGAGTTATAAAAAACCCATTTTTTTAAAAGAATACTCCATAGCCTAACTGACACGGTTGTTAGGCCTAACACGGTGATGCTTGAAGAAAACCTTTTTTTTAAAAAAAGAAAAAAATACTCAATAACCTAACTGACACGGTACTTGCGTGGTGAACCTAACTGATACATATTAGGTAGCCTATTCATCTTTCGATCGTATTCGTATGTGCACCTGTCTCATAATCAACGAAATTAACCAAGTGGTTGACCGTAAGATAGACAAAGCCGTTGTCAGAAAGGCAATTGTAAGCCTTCCAACAGTCACTTGTATTCAAGCATCACAGTTTTAGACCTAACAACCGTGTCATTTAGGTTATGGGGATTTTTGTTTAAAAAAAAAGTATTCCATCACGCAAAACCCGTTTTAGATGTATTTTTGTCGTTTTGTCGATCTACAATACGTTAGCGACTTTCGCGCGGTAACAATTTTGAGGTTATGTTGTTCACTTTAATTTTCGATTTTTATCTTACTTCCCTTGGTTTCCGTGCTTTTATATTTTGGATTTTTGCTTTCGGGCATATAATAAAACATTTTAGTAAATAAAATATCGAAAAATTCAGAACAGGCTACACTGCATAAATACGGAAATGTTATTTTTGATATCCCTTTAAAATTTGAAGAAAAAACATTGTCGACTTAATTTGTGTCACTTTTTAAATACATATAATACAGTACCGTATCAAAAACGTATTTCTAAGTCAATTAATGCATCAAGGACAACACTCTAACCTGTGGTTGGTGAATTAAACCGAACTGAACTCTTATAAAATCCAAACCTCATTAGCCGATATTAATGATCATGTTTCCTAAAACTTGTTCCCTATAAATCCACTCAATTCAAAACTACTTTAAAAATTTCCAACTCGGATATCGTTAAAGCCCTTGTCAAAACGTGAAAATTAATTACCGACAATTATTTTTGAATTGTTTTTCGTGGGCTGGAAAAGTTATTAATAAAAGTCGATGTTAATAAACTGAATAAAATAGTTCAACGTGCGTTTCACCCTAACAAGCGGTTCTCTTTGCACAATTAATCTTCATCAGTAATAAAATTAATTGTCAATTTCATGTGATTAATTGTAGCGAGGCTTTATGTCAGGGTTATGTTACGGCTGTCCTAATGACCCAGGATGATCCTCGAGCACCTGCAGGAACGATGCGTCAATAACACGTGGGATTTTATTTAGTCCAACTGAAATCAACACCTTTACTCTTAAACCCTCTGCATGATGCGTAGTGTGGGCATTTCGTATGCACACGAGGTAAATTTTAAATTCTAAACAGTTGGCCGTTCTGTACTTAGACATAACGAGGAAAAATGAATGTAGCACTTACGTTCATTGTAAATGGATGATGTTAATCAGATCAGCGAAGCTTCTTACATCCAGCGCTAGGTTGAGCCACTGTAGCAACGCAGTGAGCAGTGTTGCCTACTTTTCATCACGCACAAGGAGCCTGTACAATTGGCAACATCGCTGCAACAAATCAATATTTGAAGTACACTGCGTGATCTTCTATTCTACATCTGAACAATAATTTCAGATAAAAGCTCTCCGATAACGGCGAGCCTGTATCTATACAATGTACTCAGCTAATATGTATACATGACACCTTTTTGTTGACTAAGAGAACAGTAACACGGATATACTCGTGTTATTGTACATGGAGCACTAGCATACCTACGCATGTGAGGCACTTTATTAATGGACATCTTTTCCATAGCTACTAACGGGAACAATGCGAGTGAGAATATTTAGGATATGACCGCACATAAAATCTGCCCGGAGCACAACCTCTATGATAAGGGTCAAGATAAGGGGAACAAAAACTAAAAGAGAATTAGCAGTGCAAGCACTTCAAAAACTAACTTAGAAGTCACA
>CM040188.1:9214471-9284471 GCA_022606455.1 Callitettix versicolor | reverse complement strand
CCATGAATGGCGAATATGGAGGCTGGGGCATCGTTACAGTACTGTTTTTGGCAAAAAATTCACGAACAAGCAATGAAGTGTGAGCTGGTGCATTATCGTGGTACAAAAGCAATGAATTTTTTTTCCACAGATCCGGGTGTTTTTTTCGGATTGCTTCAGGCGTTGAACTTGTAGGTAGTACTCCTTATTGACCTTTTCACCTGGTGGCAGGAATTCATGATGCACTATGCCATTAATATCGAAGAACACAGTGAGCATAACCGTTACGTTCGACCGCACTTGTCGAGCATTTTTCGGTCTTGGCGAACCGCAATGCCTCCACTGGGATGATTGAGCCTTAGTTTCGACGTCATATCCATTAACCCATGTTTCGTCACCTGTTATAATACATTTCAGTAATTCTGCATCGTCGTTGGCTTCATTTAGTGACTCCTGAGCAACTTCCATTCGTCGCTGTTTTTGTTCAAAATTCAACAATTTTGGAAGGAATTTTGCTGCCACGCGTTTCATACACAAAACATTGGAAAAAATGTCATGACATGATCCAATCGATATGCCAACATCATCAGCGACCTCTCTAATTGCGATTCGATGATTGCTCATAACTATTTCTTTCAATTTTTGATGTGCTGGGGCGTCCAGGACGTTCGTCATCTTCAACGTCTTCACGGCCTTCTTGGAAAAGCCTATACCACTCGTAAACTCTTGCTTTACTCATAACAGACCTTTGTTAACATTTCACACACTTTGTTACACTTTATTCCATTTTTTACGCAAAAGTTGATACAAATTCTTTGATCCATTTCTTTTAACAAACGAAAATCGTTGATCTCATAAAAACACGTCTAACCTTAGTGGCTATCACAGACAAAGTCAACAACAGCTAAAAAGCTGAAAGTTTTATCATACTTCAAGGGCATGTATACCAACATAATAAAAAAAATGTTTGACAATCGGACTCTCTAAGCCCACGAAATTTAAAAATCCTCTTTACTTTCTGAACACACCTCGTATACGTAAGGGTTTTTTTTACGTGATTTATGCACGATAGTGATTTTAGTTTGGTTTGATTCAAACTTGGCATGAAAATAAATTTTATAATAGGTTGGACAATCAATCTGTTCAACTGTTTTCAAAATGGCGGCTATTTGAAATTTTTAAAAATACATATATTTTTATCCTACATGTTTTTGAACGCCTATAATCATCGTAATATTGCATAAAAATACATAAATATTTAAGGAATAAAATTGACGGCGATCAGGTCTTATTTTCTTATTTTCAATATAATTGTAAAGTTTAAAATGAAATATATACAGATTTTAACTCAGATTACGGAATTGGGATTAGAATTAAAAAAACAGAAATATCTGTTATTGAATTAAAACTAAAAATCACCTAACATGTTTTCATTTCCTTGTTTATTTTAATTACGATAATTTGTTTGAAAACACGACAAATTATCACGGCTAGTTTTTAACAACATAACCTGAAACTCATTATAGCCTATCAGCTGTTCAACGAAATCAGTTGATTTTTACGAATTAATATAAAACAACGTTTCTTTTAATATAACTACCAAAATTAAATTAACGATCATTACATATACGTAAATCGGTCAAACTTCTTCGTAGTTTCCTTAGTGTAGTGGTTAACACGTGCGCAAGGTCTCCGGTTCAATCTCGGCTGAATCACAGTAATTTTTAATTATAATTAATTTTATATAAGACTTGCACACTCAAAATATACTGTTATATATCAATATAAACGTGTTCCTCGCATCACGCATCTGGCAAAAATCCAACATCACAACGTATACGTCGAAATGTTTTTGAAAAAATCGTGTAAACAAGTGTACAAATTAACCTTATACTGACCATTTTGTAATTACTTGACCTACACTTAATATCACTGGTAATAATTAATTTTACTGACTGTCTCATTTAAATATCACGTGACACTAAATCGTTCGTGTCCACCTTGGAGGGGGGTTCAAAGTTGAATAGCCTACCTTATCATGCTTTGTAATTATATTTGATATTCAAATTGCTCAAGTAATCTTAAGAAATGGAACAAAAACATTACACAAACTTTATCGCATTCAAAAATCACCCCCCCCCATAGAAATCGGTTTGCAAGCTATTCACAAAACAAATTAAAAATCTTCCTAATTTTTTAAATTCGATTAATTGGATTTTACTTAAATTTCAGTAGCATATAACAATTCATTATACAGATGATACTATTGTATTTGCTGACAGTTTTGAAGTAATGCAAGCACTCATGGCATGTAAAGCTTCAACCAATCAGTAAAGTTTTAGTTTTGCGTGAGTTAGAGAAAGGTGTGAAGCACGGAAACGTGTGCCGAAATTATAATTTAACTAATGTTTCTATTGGTACGAAATTGAAGAATAGAAATAAAATAATTACGTCTATAATGAAGAGAAATTCGGGGGTCCAAAATTAAACATTATAAATCAGTGATCAAGCCGGAAGATTAAAACTAAATGAATCCAAATCAACCTATGTCAACTTTACAAATAGAAAAATCAACCCAGTTCCACTTATAATTAATAACCATGTAGTAACTCCAGAAAATTCTGCTAAATACTTGGGGATGACACTGGATGCAAAGCTCCACTGGAAAGAACATGTCAAAAAGAAAAAGGTTGAATTAAACATGCAATTTAGGAAAATTAACTGGTTGATAGGGAGAAACTCAGATTTAGACCTACAAAATAAACTGCTTCTATACAAGCAAATACTGAAGCCGGTGTGGACCTATGGAATCCAGCTGTGGGGCTGCACAAAAATACAAATGTAAAAGTAATTCAAACTTTCCAGAATAAAGTCCTGCGAAGTATTGTAAGGGCTCCGTGGTTCGTCTGCAATGACAGTCTTCATAGGGACCTTAGGATGAAAACTGTCTCAGAAGAAATCAAAAGATTTGCAGAGAAACACAAGCAAAGACTTATACATCACGATAACAAGGAAATAGCTTGCTTATTAGACAACTCTGGCGAGATCCGTCGCTTGAAAAGGACGAAGCCTTTGGAACTTTGCAGTGAGAGTGTATAACTAATCACACATGAACAGAGTGTGTGTTCATCAGGAGTCCATCAGTGGGTGTTACTTCAACAAACAGTGACATTACTATTAAATGTATATTGCTGGATAGGCTTTATTGCCTACTTGTAATTATGTTAAAAAAAAAAAAAAAAAAAAAAAAAAAAAAATTATACAGATGATACTATTATATTTGCTGACAGTTTTGAAGTAATGCAAGCACTCATGGCATGTAAAGCTTCAACCAATCAGTAAAGTTTGAGTTTGGCGTGAGTTAGAGAAAGGTGTGAAGTATGGAAACGTTTGCCGAAATTATAATTTAACTAATGTTTCTATTGGTACGAAATTGAAGAATAGAAATAAAATAATTACGTCTATAATGAAGAGAAATTCGGGGGTCCAAAATTAAACATTATAAAACAGTGATCAAGCCGGAAGCACTGTACGCAGCAGAAACATTAACCATGAATCGCATAGGCCAGATAGAAAAGCTTGAAATAACAGAAAGGAAAATCTTAAGAAAAATTATAGGAACAAAATTTCAGGATAATAAGGTAGTATATATAAGAAATGAAGCTCTCTATAAGAAAATTGAAAAACTGTCAGATACTATGAGAAAAAGGAGAATTAAGTTTTTACGGCCATCTTCTTAGAATGAACTCTAATAGATTAACGAAACAAGTGTTTGATTTTTTCCATAATCAACAAAACCGAACTGGTTTAAAGAAATTGAAAAAAGACCTAATAGAATTAAAAATTACAGAAGATTCATTGCTTGACCAAACTGCTAAGATAATTACCATAGACGAAAGAATAAGATTCCAAGATAGAACCAAAATAAAACCAAAAGCTATCATTTCAGAAGAGGAGAGGAAAAGAAGATCGGAAAGAATGAAGAGCTACTGGGAACAAAGAAAAGTACAGCGCGCAAGAAATGATTAATTCAGCGTACCCCAAAGAGGGTGAAACGGAGAGAAGAAGAAGAAGAGAAATTCAAGAAAATTCGAAAGTCAGAATTTAAAGGAATCGATGAAGCAGTACTGCAGTAGTTTCGGCAATATATTGAATTTTCTCACACCGATATTTTATCCATACAATATTATTTACTAATTAATATTGTTTTTTAAAGACTTTAAGTCATTTAATTTTATTTCAACAAACTTTGCACTCAGTACTTCAAATCGTATAACACGATTTACAAAATAGAAAAGACATTTTATACAAGTTTTGGTTGAGCTCTCTCTATAGTGAAAATCTCTTTATAGCGACAAAAACTAGCGTTCCTTTTAACGCAGCTATAGAGAGATTTCACTGTATAACATTTAATTTGGAATTGCAGGAACAGGTGTAAACGTTACACTACCTTCCATATGTTATTCTCGCCTTGCTCAACGAAACACGAATCTCCGACTATAGCGTTGTCGTGTACACACCACGAGAAGAGAGCGCGGCGTAGCGTTAAAACTGTTAAATATTCTATTCCACTGCAAACAAAAACGCTGTTAATTGTTTGTTTGCATTTCCTTCAAGTTTCGCATTGCAGAGTTAACTGAAGTGCAAAGTTGTCTTGGACATTTTTACTTTAGGCTAGCGTTAAATTAAATGGCGCAAACAAGTCGCACGAACTTTCTTGTATTGAATTTGTTTCGCAAACACGTCCGGTATTGGGAAGAAACTGGAAAAGCTAATTTGTCAAAATGTGTTTATAAGATATGGCCGTATATAAAAATGCGTTAATTAGCGCGGCGAATTTTAAATAAAAGAGGGGAATAAAACTAAAGCACCGGTCAGTCTGCTGCGCCTCTGAACTTGCGCACCTTGAAGTTCTTAGTTCTGGCCGCAGTTACTTCTGTTGCTTTTTTTCTCGTACCGTTAAAGCTGATCCCTCGTCCTCACTAGTCTAACTGGCGTTAAGTATAAACATTAAGAAAAAAAATTAAATAATAGAAATTTACTATTCGAGGAATTTACGATAAATAAAAAGTAAAACAAACCAGACGGTGGTCAGGGTTTACTTTTTTTTATTTACTCCTGAACCATAAATTAAAAAAAATTCAAGTTTAATGAAGTTAAAATATTACGATCGAAAATTTAAACCAAATATGATTAATTGAATTCTTTCGGGAATTCTTTAAACGATTTGTTTTGGACTATGGTGACCCTTTGTTTTGATTTGCTGCTTATAGACTCTATTGGAACAAAAAGCTTTAGAGGTATTAGAGAAAATGGAATTTTTCATAGTATTTGACACAAAATATGATTTTTAGTAGTTTTCACTAGAAAAGTGAACATCATGAGGAAACCCCAACCTTGGATTTTTGAATTAGCGCTGATCATGACCTCCAGATCACTTTTTGAATAGTCGTTAAGTTTTACACACACACACACACACACACACAAACACACACACGTACGTACACACACACACACACACACACACACACACAACACACACACACACACACACACACACACACACACACACACACACACACATTCTCTCTCTCTCTCTCTCTCTCTCTCTCTCTCTCTCTCTCTCTCTCTCTCTCACACACACACACACACACACACACATTCTCTCTCTCTCTCTCTCTCTCTCTCTCTCTCTCTCTCACACACACACACACACACACACACACACACACACACGTCAGCACGCTCACCTTTGCAATTTTAGTCTAACTGGGCACACATTTTGATTTTGGTAATAGTTCGGTATAGTTAGTTAAAAATAGCGATTTCTAAATCTTAAAAGTGTAATGACTTTTTTGTCAAAAATTTTTAAAATTCTGATAACACCAGCATTAATCACAGTTTTGAATTTTAAAAAATTGTTGAAATACAAAATTTAAATTCACTGTGATCAAGGTTCATTTTCTTAATTTCTGTGTAATTTAAAAGCTAGTACTTGAAGATGTGATTGCAGATTATAATGGTGAAAACAGATTTTTCAAAGAAATCAACGTAAAAAATTACTTTAAAAAAATTATCTTCCATCATTTCAGCAAGACAGCTGCGTGCAGGGGTTATCTAGGAATTTCACAATGATCGCCATCTTGAACCGGGTGAAAGGACTCGCTCGGTAACAAACTTACTAAAATCAATTTGTGATTTCCGCCATGTACGTATTTTTGATCCATCGCGTCTGCGAGACAGCTGCGTGTCACGCTTACATTAATATACTTATGGCAGACTAAACCCAGTACATTTTTCACTGATTTGTTTTCCAACAAATTCCAAGACGCTACATATCGAATGACCTTGACCGAGGTATTTGATCACGTGACCTGACCGCACATGGCTCTGCTGCAATTTACCCTGTGTTATAAATCGTAGGGGCTATCGCGGCCGTAATACACCTGTCACGTCGCTATCACGTAAATGTTATCCTTCAACTAAAATGTGCACGTACAGAACATGCCATCACTCATGCCCGTCGTTGAAAATGTTTCCTTGTTACATTTGAGGTTTAGATTTTGATTAATGAAATTATACCCTTCGGGATTTTGCGCTTTTCATTTCGTTCCACACCAAGGACGAACTAAAGGGGTGGGGTCGTAGGCAAGGGTCAAGGTAGCATCTGTGAAGGGTCCGACATCTTCGTGTTATTCCCATGAATAGCTATGGAAAAAATACCCGCCCTAAAGGATAGAATGTGTACAAGACTGGTGTAAATAACCAAATGATAATTGTACCTGCCAACACCGGGTGGATTACCTTAACAAGGTCATTGACGATTGCCGTTTCCTCTCTCTCAAGTTCCCTAGTCTGGAATCTAGTGATTTTTACGTAACATAAGCCTACGCATCTAGATTTAGGTTTCAAGTTAGGCACTTGAGAATGAGTACTGATCCATTCTCTCGGAACGTTGTGTAAAATTTAACAATTTTAAAAACAGAATAACCCGTATATATTGTAAACGTGTGCCTCCTGCATTCCATTTAAGCGAATGCAATTTGAGCTGCAATTTTTAATTTGTTTCTTTGCTTTTATCAAACTCATTTATTCGTGTTTCAGAATGCATTGCAAGTATTTAACGTTTGCGTGAAACCAAATCAAGTTGGTTTCATTTGTTTAACCATTCAAACAGCGCCCGCTGCACGGGGGAAAGAGAGGCAGAAGTTTTGGTGCTACGTTTTGGTTTACAAATTCAACCAAACTGTCAGGACTTGTAAATGTATATTTGCAACTCGGCTCGGCTGTTGCTGTAATGTTTGTTTATATGTTAATACGACGCATTTAAATAAACACATTGTAAGGCCATATGTTCAGCGTTGTTGCGTTGTTTGTGTCGCGAGCGTATTTTACAATCAACTATTTGTGCAGACCAAACTGTTTAATGATCAGTTGATGATTTATGAGATTCGTTAATTAATAAATTTTCATAGGAAAAATGACCTATTGGAATGGCTATCGTGGTAAACACCCAGAACCGGGACCTTAAAATGAGCACTGATCCTTACATCTTGATCACTTTTTGAGAGGTTGTTAATATATATATATATATATATATATATATATATATATATATATATATATATATATATATATGTGTGTGTGTGTGTGTGTGTGTGTGTGTGTGTGTGTGTGTGTGTGTGAGAGAGAGAGAGAGAGAGGGGGGGAGAGAGAGAGTGTGTGTGAGTGTGTGTGTGTACGCGCATGTGTCTGAGAGAGAGAGAGTGTGTGTGTGTGTGTGTGTGTGTGAGAGAGAGAGGGGGGAGAGAGAGTGTGTGTGAGTGTGTGTGTGTACGCGCATATGTGTCTGAGAGAGAGAGTGTGTGTGTGTGTGTGTGTGTGTGTGTGTGTGTGTGTGTGTGTGAGTTAATACGGAATTTAATGTTCATTTGATTAAAACTTGACAACAAAAAATATACTTTGGCAATAGCTTGGCCAATTCCTTTAACCAAGAAATTATTTAAACAGTTTCAAAATGGCGGAAATTTCAAATTTTTGTAAAACTAATAAATTGTTTAAATTATTTTCGAAAATCCCGCAGGTGGGTGCAGACTAGCTACACTTATTGAGAGGATTTAGACGTCCCTCGCAGTACCCGAGTCTTACGACTTCAACACTTTACACTCACACTTACATTTAAGGAGGCCTTAATGTGCTTTTCGCCTTAAAAAAACAACAACACCTTATTTTCGAAAATATGATTCCACCAACGTTATCTTCGTTGAAAACTGCACGCATTTTGCATTTTCAAAAACATCTAAAAACATACAAACACGTCTAAAAAAAAAACAGTATAAAAATTCAAAACAATGCTATTGAACTAAAATAAAAATTATATTTTTTTTTCTTTTTTCTTTTCATTACGATAATTTGTGTTGGAAAACACGACAAATTAACATAGCTAGATTTTAACAACATGTACTAAAACTTAATATAACCTATCAGCTGATCATTATGAATTATAAAAAACAACTGATCTTTAACATAACTATCGATATTATATTAACGATTTATTTCATATTGTATACCTAAATCCGTCAAATTTCTTCGTGGTTTATGTAGTGTAGTGGTTATCGTGTGCCTCACACGCATTAGTTTTCCGGTTCCATCCCGGCGGAAACACAGGGAATTATTAATTATAATTAATTTGAGACTTGCGACGCGCAAAATATACTTTTATATAAATATAAACATGTTCTTCGCATAACGCGTCCCGCAAAATCCAACATCAAAACCAGCCCTAAAACATAATAAATGTTAAAACTTTGAAAACGCCTATCTGCGTTTACAGAGCAGAAAACGAGTTTACTCGCCCCAAAATATCTCCAATACTTTCTTCCACGGACAGAAGAAGATTGATGCCCCGCATTATGGAAGCAAATGCAATTATACCTATTCGAGGGTTCAATGGAGGCGTGAAGTTGAACGAACTCGAAGCCAGGGAGTTTCGAAGTAACAAATATCAAACCTATTGATTGTGGTGTTCGTGCAAAAACGATCTTAATATTTTGTCGTCCATTTCGAGAACAACTCAATTAAAAAGAAATAATTTTTACTACACCGGCTAAACAAATTGACTAGTTTTGATGTAACTTTCTTTGCGGATTTACGGAATAAGCTTGAATGTTTCATGACAATATTTTAAAAAAATATTCTTATAAAGACCGTCACAAAAACACGTAAGTTGTGTCTTTTCGATTTTCAGCAAAATTCTCTTTGTTCGAGTGAGAATATTTAAAAAAACATGGCAGTCAAGTGACTAGCCGACAAAAGCTTTGCTTACACTAACTGTTATAGGAAGTAACGTATACGAGGTGTGGCTATTAAATAACGAGACTAACATTGTAAAAAAAATTATTTTCATTTTATACATAATTACTTATTATCAACTTTAATATACACCCCTACAACGCTCTATGCGAATTTTCCATTGTTGGAAACAGTGCTGGAAGTCATCTTCCGTCAACTCCTTTAGGACTCTTGCCGCTTTCACTTTTACAGCTTCCACGGACTCAAATCTCGTCCATTTTATTGCAGATTTCATCTTAGGAAACAGATAGAAGTTACATGGTCCAAGGTATGGTGAGTAAGGTGGATGTTGTAACACTGTGGAATGCTGTACTTGGCCAGGAACCTCTTGACAAATAACGCGGAATGAGCGGGCGCATTGTCTTGGTGGAAAACTCATGATTTGTCCTTCCACATTTCGGGTCGTTTTTTCCTTACTCTTTCGTAGTTTACCAAGTACCTCAAGGTAGTAATATTGATTAAATGTTTGACCTTCAGGAACCCAATGAAGGTACACAATCCCATGAATATCGAAAAAAACAATCATCATTGCTTTAAATTTTGACTTGCTGATTCTTGCTTTTTTGGCTCTCGGTGAAGTTGGGGTCTTCCAATGCATGGATTGGCTCTTTGTTTCCGGATCATACGTTAAAAAAATGCGTACAGTTTCACTAATTGCACGAATACTTAATAGAATGTCAGATCGAATCAAATTAGCAACTTTTTCAACATTGTCATCAGTTTTTGACGTTGAAGGGCGACCTGGCCGCGAATCATTTTCAACGTCTTGTCGGCCATCTTGAAAACGCTTAAACCATTCGAAAACACGTGCCCGCGATAAACATTCACTGCCATACACTTCTTTCAGTTAATTATAAGTTTCAGTAGCGGTTTTCCAAGTTTTAAGTGAAATTTAACAACAATTGGTTGCTCTATTATTACATTAATTATTTTTTCCGGCAAAACAAAATAACAACACTAACGGAAATGATGGTTATGACTAAACGGTGTTGGTTACACACAAACTGCATTCTAAAGAGAAAGCTTCACACTAAACAGCTGTCGGTCAATGGCGGTTGGCGCATGCGCACTTGTTCCGCCGTAGCATCAGTCTCGTTATTTAAAAGCCACACCTCGTATGGTCATAACATTGCAGAATTATCGCTATATAAATATAATTAATTTTCAGTACCTAATTATAAGCTTACAGAGAATAACAGTGCAACAGATAATACTATTTCGACTCGACTATAGCTTTTTCATTTTATAATCTGTGCTAAAAAACCAAAATAACAAAACAAAGACGTTTTTATTAATTTTAAAATGTTAAATTTAGAAAATATTAGCTTGTAACCATTAACTCTGCAAACAACAGTATTAGCGTTTGGTTTTTATATTTAACCATACAATTAATTGTAGTATTAAAAATAAAAAATTCATATTTTTTACAATGAGATCAGTAACATCAGCCTAGGCACTCGTAACCCACCAAAATGATCACTAAAGTTATGTTAAATTTGTCAAATACAATTAATCTCTACATCAATTAATAAAAGTATGCGTCTTTTTATTTATACACATTTTTATAAACGATGACCCACCGTATCGAGTGCGACGCGAAGACAATGATTTTTTACTAATACAAACAGTGCTATAACGAGCCTAAAGAAGCAAAGACTCAAAAAAAGTTACAAATTAAGCGTTAAATTTTTTTGAAAATCTTACTTCACCATTTTACTGTATATATATATATATATATATATATATATATATATATATATATATATATATATATAAAATACACAAATACGCAGGCATATCTCTCTCTCTCTTTCTTTCTACATATATATATATATATATATATATATATATGTGTGTGTGTGTGTGTGTGTGTGTGTGTGTGTGTACATATAAAACACACAGCCGCCTCGGTAGCCTAGTTGATAGCGTACTGGTCTTTCACCCCGAGGACCCGGGTTCGATTTCCGGCCAGAGCTTGACATTTTCATAACCTATAAATCACCCCATCGTCTGCATTAGCCCAAGTGTGCACAATAGTCGGACGTTAAAAAAAAAAAAAAAAAAAAAAAAAAATATATATATATATATATATATATATATCACACTTTACATAAACACACACACACACACACACACACACACACACAAACACACACTATCTCACACAGATTCTCACTGGGTACGGTTGTTTCCGAGCTTGCTTGTTCCGTTTCAGGCTGGAAACATACTCGGCTTGTCCCCTCTGTCTTCCAGCAGTGAAGGGAGACGCGGAGCATGTGTTTTTCCGGTGTCGGAGATTCGGTGAGGAAAGGATGAAGCTGCAAACATATCTGCGAGGCAGCATTACACCGGAAAGTCTGGTTGCGACAATGATGGCTTCAGAGGCCAACTGGAGGGAAATTGCGGGATTCGCTGCAGTGGTCATGAAGAAGTTGAGGGTTGAGGATCGAGAAAGGAGAGCCAACGCTGTAGAAGAGTAGGCGTTCAGCCAGTCCACCTTCCCACGAAGTAATGCCTGGCGGCGGTTCCGTGTGGGGGGGGGTTTAAAGAAGAGGAATGCTTTTGGTGCTTTTTTAGTGGGTAACAAAATATCTTAACGTGAGTTTGAGCTTGACTTTGAACTTAATTTGAATCCCACACTCTGGGGTAGTGCGTACCCTACCCCAGGTAGTCTATAAAAGATTGTTCAACCTTTTTTGGCATCGCAAAACACACACACACACACACACAAACACGCGCGCGCGCACATAAACACCCCCACACACAAATTACACATACCATATATAATGGAAAGAGAAATAATACCAGCTATATCGCTACCAAGGTTCATGGAAAATGTTTACCCACTTTATTTGCACAGTAATATGAATTCCGTTTTCCAGTGGCGTGACTGATCTATATATTATACAGTATTATTCTGGATTGATGTAGGTTATACCAAGACGACGTAAGTCGCGCAATCAATTCAGAACGACCCTATTGATTTATGAGTGCTCCTAATGTTATTGTTGGATGCTTGCATTACACTGCCTTTGGATCAAACAAAAACCGTACTTTATGTGTTTGTTATTCAAGGTTTTACGAACAAAATTAGTCACGTGCCAATAAATTCGTTTTATAGTGAAGGTTACATCTCTTGAAGGTTCATTGTTATCTTTCGCAACAATAAAATTTATGTAAATTACACTTTGTGACGTTAAATAATATTTTCTATTGAACCTCAGCAAGGTTGCGATTCAATTTGATTAAAAATTAACAGAAAAAAGTATTCTGTTATTTTACCAAAAATAAAAAATCATGTGTTATTTTCCTTTTTATTTTAATTACGATAATTGGTTTAAAAACGCGACATATTATCATAGCTAGTTTTTAACAACATAACCTAAAACTTATTATATCCTATCGGCTGTTCAATGAAATCAGCTGATCGTTACGAATTAATACAAAACAATCGATCTTTTACCGTATCGTAGCTACTTTTTAACAACATTACCTGAAACTTATTATAGCCTATCAGCTGTTGAATGAAATCAGCTGATCGTTACCAATTAATATAAAACAACCGATATTTTACCGTAACATAGTTACTTTTTAAAAACATAACCTGAAACGTATTATATCCTATCAGCTGTTCAATGAAATCAGCTGATCGTTACGAATTAATAAAAAACAACTGATCTTTTACTACAACTACCAAACTTAGTGCGCTCGCATCAAGCGACACGCTAAATCCAACGTCACAACCTGCCCTGAAACAAGATACATAGTAAAATCTATTTATTAATAGCTTGGACAAGTTAGTTATCCTGCAAATCCGTTTAACGGTTTAAAATGGCAGCCGTTCAGAAACGGATATGAACAAAACATTTTATAAATCGTTTAGGATTTATACAGGGTACCTTAGTATAAAATTTCAAAAAACCGGTTTTAGCGTTTGGCCAAAATTGCGTAACAAACAAGACAGACCTTATGCAGAACGGTCGAGTTGAACCAGAAACGTCACTAAACATGATAAACTACTAGTTCAAAGAACAGTTCGCATCGCAGGATATTAATTGCGTGACAATTCCTTCACCACAGCGCTCCGAGATACTCTCGTGAACTTTTTTTCCGCCAGTTTGACCGGTAACCATAATATTTAGGAAAAACGTTACTGGACCAATTTTATTGGAAATTTTATGCTCTTTTTTCATAAACGGTGAACAATCTGATAGGATCTGCAGTCCACCCAGTATTGCAGGAAACAACCAACCGCTACACTCGTCATAGTTAAACGAAAATCGTCAACTAGAAAACGGAAGTGAATGGGAAACATCTTACATATTCATCAAAGGCCGCCATTTTAAAACGAAAGATAATGGGGGGAAAGCTGACCTTGCTTCGTTCGAGCTTTATGCAGTGTATCTGCGTACCAAATTTCAAAACAATTTGTCAACGCATTTGGCTAAAACTTCGTACACTTTAAATCAGAGGCCGCCATATTAAAACAGAAAGGGAATGGAGGGGGAATCTTACCTTGCTACGTTCTAACTTTATGCAAGGTATTTGCGTATCAAACTTCAAAACATTCGGTCAACGCATTTGGCTAAAACTTCGTACACTGATCATCTTAAATCAAAGGCAACTATCTCAAAACGGAAGAAAATGTGAAAAACATCTGACCTTTCTTCGTTCGAACTTTATGCAAGGTATCTTTGTATCAAATTTCAAAACAATCGGTCAACGCATTTGACTAAAACTTCAAACTCTTTCAATCAGAGGCCGCCATCTTAAAACGGAAGAGAATGGGGTGGAAAACTTACCTTGCTTCGTTCGAACTTTATGCAAGATATTAGCGTATCAAACTTCAAAACAATCGGTCAACGCATTTGGCTAAAACTTAGTACACTAAACATCTTAAATTGCAGCTATCTCAAAACGGAAGAAAATGGGAAAAAATCTGACCTTGTTTTGTTTGAACTTTATGCGAGGCATCTTCATATCAAATTTCAAAACAATCGGTTAACGCATTTGGTAGAACTGCATACACCGTCATTTTTAAATGTTCAAACGTATGTGAAAAAATAATCTTACACATACGTCGTTTGACCCATATGCAAGGTATATTCGTACCGCGGTCATTGCGTTTGGCTAAAACGGCGTACACTCTGCAGCGTTAAATGAGAGGTGGCCATCTTGAAGAAGCTTATCTTTGAAACACCCATTTTTAACAAATGTCACACAATCAATGCGTTTGGCCAAAACTGCGCAAACAAACACAATGCAAACCAAATGCCGAACGATCGAGTAAAAACAATGACCTCGTTTTGCTTGATCAATAACCAGAAACAGATTTAGAAATGTTTTAACAATCTCAGAAATGTTTAAAAGAAACGTTACGTGTTCGTGAAGTAGGGCTACGTTTGTATCAAACATGTGATTTGCTTTCCTTAACGCGTACAACAGAGATCAAAGTACAATTTATACATGAGTTCCTTTATTCCAGCAAAACAGTGAACTACCTGATTCCTGATTCAGCAATCGTTTCTTTCCTTACGTCGAATAACGTATCGTTCTCTTCTGTAACTTCGCCCGACAGCCCTTTCAATAATACAGTACGTTAACGCGCTCGGTAATGGTATTTGCAATAGCAAACATGTCCAAATTGTTCCCCATTCGAACTACTACAAAAAAGCACTAGGATCGTAGAAAAATCGAAACAAAAATTCCAACGAATGTGTCCGTTTTTAGATCTCTTGCGTTCAAAAATGTGGTTTTTGCTTTGTGCGCTGTGCGAATTTCTTGATGTTATGAGTAAAATCTTAAAATTTGAAAATTTTTTAAATCCTATTTTTTGTAACAAAAAAAAATTAAAATTCGTCCACACGTATCTATCTATCTATCTATCTGTCCATCTGTCTGTCTGTCTGTCTGTCTGTCTTTTTTTTTTTCATTGATCAGCTTCTACATATGCTCTAGGAGGTATCCCCGGCGTGTGCCCATTATACCCCCATAATGCTGCGCTTCGCATTTACATTTTACTTAACCTAGTATACATCTTATTTCTAACTTAGCCTAAACTTATATCTAATACAACTTTTAAACTTAAATTTATTTATTATTTAAAATGCAACTGCCATTTTATTAAAATTCTTAAGTGCCAAAAACCAAAATTAAGTGCCATTGTGCCATTTGTGCCTTTTACATACTTCTAGTTATCTTATCTAAATTCTTAATCCTAATAAACAAAACAAAACCGCAAAAACTAAACAAAAACAAGCAAGTCCATTTAACAACCTTTGTTAATCTTGTTAAAATATTTTTACCTGAGACATAGTGACAGCTATGCTCCAGGTACACTTTTTACAAGGTGCCACTCACACTACATTCACCCTCTTAGTCTTTAGGATTTAAACCACAAACTCTTGGACAAGTTTCACCGCCTCGACGCTCGACAACAACACAGATACGTCACCGTGGAGGGACAGATCCAGGTCTTCTAGGTTTCTCTCTAATTGTTCCCGAGCCAGTGAAAATCTTTCACAATCGAAAAGTGTGTGCCAGGAATCTTCATAATTACTTCCACAATCACAGTGAGGTGAACTTCTCTTTCCGAACTTATGCAAGTACGCATTAAAGTCTCCATGTCCTGTAACCATCTGCGTCAAGTAGTGATTGGCGTCGAGCCACTTCAGCTTCCGTCTGCCTACGATCTTCGGGAACCACCTGTACGTTGTTCTTCCACTTTCTGTTTCATCCCATCTTTTCTGCCATACTGTTGTGGCCCACCTTGTCAACACTCCTTTTGCCTCGCCTTTTGTAAGGCCCTGTTCCATTTCCCGGTCTTCTACTAGGACTCTAGCTCCCACACTGTACTGATACACTTTGTACCTCCTCAATGCTACCAAGTCAATTGGCATAGTCCCTGCTACTACCAATATAGCCTCTCTCGACACTGTTCTGTATGCTCTTGTTACAGTCAACAGTACCAATATATGAGCCTGTAGCATTTTCCTCCCTATCGTTTGCTTTTCCGCTCTGTATCCCCAAGCTCCAACCGCATATGTCATCATCGGGACATACACTCAGTTGTAAATCGTCCTCAGAGCCTGCCTGCCTGCCTCCATCTATCTAACATCCGTAAATCCGGCTATCCGTCTATCCAGCCGTCTGTCTGTCTTTCTATCTATCCATATATCCAATCTATCCATCCACCCATCCCTCCCTCCCTCCCTCTCTCCCTTCCTCCCTCCCCCCTCTCTCTCTCTCTCTCTATATATATATATATATATATATATATATATATATATATATATATAATTATGGGTTGTTCCCTAAGGAGGTGCAGAATAGCTGCACCTATTGAGAGGATTTAGACGTCCCTTGCGGTACCCGAGTCTAACATACACTTACACTTACAACACTACACTTACGACTTTAACACTTTACTCACACTTACATTTAGGGAGGCGATAATAGCCTCAATGTGCTTTTCGTCTTAAAATAATTAAAAAAAAAAAAAATATTTATGGGTTGCTTGCTACGTCACACAAAAATCCGATTCGGGATTTATCGAGAAAAACAATTAATCGACTTAAAGTTTCACAAAAAAAATCAGATTTTTATAAAACGATGTGCATATATGAAGACTCATAACTTAACTTCAATATGCCAGTTAGACTATTGACAAGGGATCAGTGTTAACGGTAAGGGAAAAGCAACGGGAGAAACTGCGGCTCGAAATAAACAGAAACGCAGCAGTCTGACCGGTGATTTAGCCACATCGACCGCCGAGCCCCTTTAAGTTAGTGCCGTCAGTATGGAAAAATTACAAATAAAGGGAATACCGTAATTCGGAAAACAAAAAAATAAATCCTGGCCGTTGTGATTAGCCTATATTTTATTAGTGAATTCCCATTAGAAAATGAGTTGCGAAGCAACCAAGCATCATGGTAATACCCAAACCCGGGGGACCTTGAAATGAGAGTCTTTATATCACTTTGAGTTGTTTTAAAAATATTTCTGTGTATGTGTGTGTGTGTGTGCGTGCGTGCGAGGGCGCGTAAACACACACACACACACACACACACACACACACACACATACACACACATACACACTCACATACATACATACACACAAACACACACACACATACATACGCATACGCATACGTACACACTCACAACACACACACTTACACACAAACACACACTCACAACACACACACACACGCGCGCGCACACACACACACACACACACATACACACACTCGCAAAACACACACACACTCACACACGCGCGCACACACACACACACACTCGCAACACACACACACACACACTCGCAACACACACACACACGCGCGCGCACGCACACACACACACTCACACTTCTGAACTTAGAAATGCAATTGAATACGACAAAATTCGATTATTGTTTCTGGACCATTAATTTTAAATGCATTGCTCACATTGTAACACGGAAATTAGAAAGCAACTGACGTAAAGTGCAGCGTTCAAAAATTTTCAAACATTAAATCTATGTTGGCGCCAACGCAGTTTATTGCTGCTCTCTGGGTTGCTAGGATACCTCCGTAATACGTAACAATTAAATTTCACCACCCACAAAGTTCATTATGCAAAATGCTTTTATGTTCAAATGTGTGAGAACGTTTGCTACTTCGTGTATGCATATTGTACAGAGTGTCCAGCAAGACGGATGACGAACTTTGTGAAGTAATTCTGGTCATAAAGAAAGTAAATTTTTTTCAAAAATATTGCACAAACTTTCTTACAACAAATTTCACGTTGAACTGTAAAACAGCGTGATCACCGAATGCGGAACAGATTACGCATTCAAAACCTAACCAATACATTAAAAACGTATTGTTTAAGTGCAGCCACTGAATGCGGAGTCAATCGGCGTCGCTATGCGTAACATCGTATTTGTCTAGTTCGGTTTTGAAGCTGACTCGCATACTCCCCAACACGCTAACCATTCCTGCAAACTTATTATTTTTCATTGCCTAGGTTATTATTGCTTACATTAAAGTTTTTAAAAATAGTTGTTCTTAGGATCCGTTACAGCATGCTTAAATATTTAGATTTAAATGATACAAACGGTCTTTATACTGACTGAACTCCGCTTCCGGTTGTCGAATATTTTCATTCAGCTCCGCTCCGCTCATCTACCCACCCGACATAAAGAAATTATGATAACCATAAATAATCGGCCTTAAGATTTTCAAGATATATCCATTCTTGTCTCCTGGGTCACAAAATAATATTTACTTGAACGTGTGTCCTTTTACGTGTGCTGTTTGGTAGAACCAACCAATTTTGATTAAATTTAGCGTGTAAGTCTGGTTTTCCCATGACGCTGAACCATTTGTCAATGTAAAAAAGAAATATTTTAAAAATATTTTTTTGTTTTAAACGATTTTGATCAAATTTTCCTTAAATATATTTAAAATCGTATGAATATTTCCCTCTCCAAAATTAGAGCTTTATATATTATTATTATCTGCGCATAGACCCTGTTGGATCACGCAAAGCACTCCGACTCATGTCTTGTTCCTTCTAATCCTCCACACCTCCCTCATCCTGTCCCCATGGATATATATATATATATATATATATATATATATATTGCGGCGACTTAAAGCGTACAACGTGTCCCCATGGATCCTTTATATATATATATATATATATATATATATATATATATATATATATATATATTTTAACTTTAATCTTATAAACACGTACTGTAAATTTAGTAAGATAAAATTGTATAGCAACAGTTGAGTCCACTATAATAATTGCAATGTTTTCAATTAAATCTTTAGTTTCAGTGACGTTCGTGTCGCAATCAATGCGGCGACTTAAAGCGTACAACGTTCCGAAGCTTCTGTCCGATCTGTTGATTAGCAAAGCACACTCCAAATTAAACAAGTTTGTCTTCTGCCTTTCTACATTCCCGCAGGGTGTGCAGGACCCATCAGTACCTTGTCTTTATTAAGGACAGACTGACAAGCGGGCGTTCATTTCAATTACACCAGCCTCAACGTAAATCCACCAGATTTAAGGGTGGACAGTAAATATTATTGGATTGGATAGTACATAGAATAAAGCAGGTTCTGAAAACCTAAATAAAAAAACCAAAGCAATTTTATTTGTTTTACTTCTCCTTTAACATGACTCGATAGTTTTCCTTAACTGTGACATGTATTTTACACTCATAATCCAAAATTACTCCACACTAACCTGATTTAATTCAAGTTTAACTAATTAAACCATTTTTCCAAACATAAGACACACAAAACATATCTCATTTTTTAGCCCGAAAAATATATTACAAAATAGTTTCATCGTTAGATCAGTTTTCGAAAAAAAGGAATATTTTTGCTTAAGTACGTTGCTTCTACTTATTTCATTGTACAGTACTCTCTCTCTCTCTCTCACACACACACACACACACACGCGCGCGCGCGCACACACACACATTTCTCTCTCTCTCTCTGTCTCTCTCTCTTTCTCTCTCTCTCTCTTTCTCTCTCTCTCTTTCTCTCTCTCTCTTTCTCTCTCTCTCTCTTTTTCTCTCTCTCTCTCTCTCTCTCTCTCTCTCTCTCTCTCTCTCTCTCTCTCACACACACACCCACACACACACACACACACACACACACACACACACACACACACACACACACACACACACACACACACACACACACACACACACACACACACACACACACACACACACACACACACACTTTGACAGTAATTATTCCTATCTTATTAAATAAACAAATAAATCTATTTTAATTGCACGATTTAAATTTTAATGAAATTTCAATAAACTAACTGTTACCCGTCGCGATTCCGCCCGCAAAATACGTAGGCCATAATATTTATCACCGATTTTCAAAATCAGAAGTTTTATTTCAATTGAATATATTTATATATACAATATTGTACGATTAATGGTTTTTGAACATGATATATAAATTTTTTGCTACTCGACACTCTAAAACAGGCGACATATAACTGACCGTGGGAGAAGCGCGGAGTTTCCAAATATATTCCTGCTACTCTTAACTACTGACCCTGCGACTTATTATCATTGTAAACGCCAACTTTAATGTAAACTGCAATATTTTAAATTGGAAAGGCAGGTTGTTTGGAATAATAGGGCTGCTAGGATCAAAACGTCTTCTCCTTTTGGTATTCCTGTGAGTTGGTTTTTTTAATGCTTCGTCCTAACTGAGTGGTACGAAATCTAGTGCCGTTACACAACCTAGGTGCGTCAAGATTACGCATCAACAGAAGCCTTCAGTTCTAGTAAATAAGATTTAACTCCAGTAAGTTCAAAAAAACTACCGGTTTAGTAGTACTGCACGATCATTGTTTTCGTACCATATCGTTACAAATATATACACTACCTTACAATTACATATCGTAATAAAATTGTATATATTTTCTGCATTCAGTATCGAAAAAGTTGAAAAGACTTAAATGAAAAACACCAGGTTGAATGGTTATTCGATCCAAAGAAAATTAAAAATACCAAACCAATAGAGCACACCACACTTTAACCGAGAGAAAATTAGTAGATACGGTATATATATATACCGGTATATATATATTCTACACTCTGCATAGGGATTTTTCACATTTAACACAGAAAATTGAACCCATTAAAGCCAGTTTGGAAAAATGTTCAACTAAAATCACTGAAAATGTAAATTTATAAAAAATAATTTTGCAATAAAAGGGATTACAATTTTTTAAACAGGAATTGGTCAATGTCCATTTCAGGTACCTAAACCATTTTCATATCAAATTGCATCTCAATCAGTCCAGTATTAACGCTTGATTGAATAACAAACACAAATTTTCAGATTTACAATATGATTGAGATATGTCTAATTACCTCATGATAGATATCATAAATCACACAAACACATTTTCACACTCTCTCTCTCTCACACACACACACTCGCCCAGGCACACACACACACACACACACACATATTCTCTCTCTCTCTCTCTCTCTCTCTCTCTCTCTCTCTCTCTCACACACACACACACACACACACACTTTGTAATTATTCGTATCTTATTAAATAAACAAATAAAACTACTTCAATAAGTTGATTATTAAATTGGATCAAGATTGATAATTTAATGCTAATTACGATGTTGAAACAGATTTTATGCTGATTACGATGATAAAACAGATTTTATGCTGGTTACGATTTAAAACAAATTTTATGCTGATTACGATGGTGAAACAGATTTTATGCTGATTACGATGATAAAACAGATTTTATGCTGATTACGATGGTAAAACAAATTTTATGCTGATTACGATGGTGAAACAGATTTTTTGCTGATTACGATGGTGAAACAGATTTTATGCTGATTACGATGGTAAAACAGATTTTATGCTGATTACGATGGTAAAACAAATTTTATGCTGATTACGATGGTGAAACAGATTTTTTGCTGATTACGATGGTGAAACAGATTTTATGCTGATTACGATGGTGAAACAGATTTTATGCTGATTACGATGGTGAAACAGATTTTTTGCTGATTACGATGGTGAAACAGATTTTATGCTGATTACGATGGTAAAACAGATTTTATGCTGATTACGATGGTGAAACAGATTTTATGCTGATTACGATGGTAAAACAGATTTTATGCTGATTACGATGGTGAAACAGATTTTAATGCTGATTATGATGGTGAAACAGTTTAAGGTGATTAAAGCTCACCTTAAAGAAAGATAACACTCGTAACCCGCTTTCATTCGCAGTCCAAATTAAATTACATTTAAGATACTTTCACAAAACGTAAATAATAGAATTACCTCAATTAATGATCAATCTACAAGCAAATGAAAGAAGAACAAATAGTTTGCAAAGGAGTAGAAAAAAACAAACAAACAAAAAATAAAAAAAATAAAAGAAGAAGAAAGCTCAACAATGGGGAAGCCATTGTGAATTCTTGTTAATCTAGTTCAAGCTTTTGAAGAGAGGAGTTCAGCATTTTAAAAAAAAGGAGATACTTCAGCATCCGTCAAGAAATAATTAAGCACCAATCAAAGAGATTAAGAAAACAACTTGAAACTGCATTCAACATCCATTTTATCCAATATTAAACAAAATTCAATTTACAGAAAATAATAAAATATCCGGTAAAAATAATTGAAAGCTTTAAATCTTGGTGAGCGATACTTTGAATACTAAATTCAATTTCCACCTCTGGCTTGAATCATCAGACTTGAGAACATTCACAGGAAAAACACAAACCTTTTTTTTATAAACAGTGAAAATTCACACTGTTTTAAAACCAACCGAAAGTACAATAACCTAAATTTAAATTCGTCGTTTTATTTTGTCAAATCGTCCATAAATCTTAGATCTTTCACTCGCACGTCACCAATCTAGTTAGTATGGAAATGTTGTATAGTCTTAGAATTTAATTGTAAGATTTTGTTTTTAGTAGCCAAACGATAAGTATTTATGAATTCGAAAACTAGCCGAGACATAAACTGAACATTAAACCCGAGTTCATTTATAATATTAGAAAATAAAATAATAATTGTAATCAATAATTTTTAGGATTATGACCTATTCTTCCCGTCAGTGGTCTATCCACTCACCTCGTAAAGGCTACCAAGGTTTCGAAACTCTATCGTTTCATCTTCAGGCCGTTATACAAAATGTTAAATCCCTCTGTCGAGGTCGTCACAAAGTCAAACAAAACATTAAAACACACATCACAAACACTGAGCACAATTACACGTTTAAAATATTCATCATGAAATTCGGCTTGGCCAAGCTACACACGCTACTCATACATCGTTACATTCCGGACTGCCTTTTTTTTAAGGCCACAATAATTTTTGTAGGCCATACCCATACCGTACGATTGATTTTATTTTCATGAAATTTAGGATTAATATACCAGCTGTTTGAATATAAACAGATATCAGCTGATTGAACAGTATTCAGTCGCATTGGTTTTATAAGTACAATTATATTTTTAAGCAGATGTTCGAATGACCCGCTTAATTAGTGGTTTTTCTTAAACGAATTTTTTCCAAAATTGAGGCTCACTTTGATCAATTGTTTCAGCCTGAGAAAGGTCTATTCCAACTTTATATCAAAACCGTAGGAACCGTTTGCGTGAAATTGCTCGTTTAATATTATTATATTTTTGCCATTTGTTTGATGAAAAAAATAGTGTGATATATTTCCATAGAGCTATACAAAGTTAATACTGGACCAATAAATGTGTTTTTAATACATTCACTAGGTGAAACCTTCGCCCACTTCGTGGGCCAACTCCACAATATTTTATACGTTTTTTTTTCTACTATTGCAGTAAACAATATTAAAATTTATTTTTTATATCTCTACCATACGGATTAGTACTGTTACTATGGAAACCAATATTAGAACTTAATTACTGTTTAAATCTGTTACCATAATAACCAATAATAATGTTTAATTATTGAGAAATATTATAGTCGTATTCAATATTACAATCCTGGTTTCCATTTGCAACCCCAAAAAATATAAAAATCGCATAAAAGGTTTAGTCGTAATCGTGAACAACACTGTAAAAAAAAATATACTGCCTTAGTTTTATTACATTCGAGCGATTACAAATATATTTTTTTAAATTCACCCTAACGTACGTTAGGGCTTAAGGGTAGTAAATAATCCCTATTCCTTGAGGACGTATTGTGATTAGCTACCGTACACAATTCGTGACTAACATATTTGTATGCGACTTTGGGTTATACTTTAGCAAGGGACTCGGTGATCGATGTGACTAAAGCACCGGTCAGTCTGCTGCGTCTCTGAACTGCGCACCGCAAGGTTCTTAGTTCTGGCCGCAGTTACTTCCGTTGTTTTCCCTTACCGTTAACGCTGATCCGTCGTCCTCATTAGTCTTACTGGCATAAAGTATGGACGTTAAGAAAGAAATGTTATGTATAAGTTTGAGGTTATGTTATTAAAAACTGTCTATGTTAATTGTTCGTATTTTTCGAATAAATTATCGTAATTAAAATTTAAAAAAAGAAAGAGAAAACATGACTTTTATTTGCAGTTGAATCACAGACATTTTTTACTATTTTTTACTTTTAACTACTTTTATTGTTTCATAACTATTTCTAGTTGCTTACTATCAGCGGCAAAGATCTGTCAGCTGTTGCTTTTAGAATAGTGTCAAGTACTAGTGGTACGCCATTTTGAACATTACTAATGAAATAACTCTATTATCAAATTCACTCGAATAAGTAGACTAATTAGTAATTAGTAGACTTAGTGTAATTAGTAACAAAACGAAGTCTAGACTACTGTTGTTCCTCTAACAACCGAGTCGTTCCGGAAAAACTCGAACATTTACGAAAGGCTACCACTCATTTGCAGTAGTGTTGATAATCGTGTGTTTTCGTAACAAATCGGCTCGCGGGATATTAGTAATTACTAATTTGTAATAGAAATAATCGAGTTGTACTATTGTATGTTGCTATTCGACTTAAATAAATAGTCACTCAAATCGTTGGTAGATTTGTAGATTAGTAATGTAAAATTACTGCATTAGTGGACTCTATGTCTTATTGTTCAGTTACTTTAGTTGGTTATTACATTAATGTGAAAAACAAGTCTAGGTAATAACTCGCTAAGAAATTGATGGAAAAAATAAAATGTATATACCCCAAATAAATCATGAAAATGTAGGTTATGATTGCTTCAAAAGCTACAGATGGACACATTTAATGAAATGGTTATTTTGTTAAATAAAAATAACGTTAAATTAAAATTCAATCTTGCAACCTCTGCAAATTTTACTTATATACGAGGTGTGTTCAGAAAGTAACGAGAATTTTTAAATTTAGTAGCTTGGAGAGTCCGAGTGTCAAACACTTTTTTATTATGCTGGTATAGCCTACATGCCCTTGAAGTATGATAAAACTTTCAACTGTTTTCATTGTTGACTTTCTCTGTGACAGCCACTAAAGTTAGACGTGTTTTTATGAGCTCGGCGATTTTCGTTTGTTAAAAGAAATGCATCAAAGAATTTCTATCAAATTTTGCGTAAAAAATGGAATAAAGTGTAACAAAGTGTGTGAAATGTTAACAAAGGCATATGGTGAGTCTGATATGAGTAAAGCAAGAGTTTATGAGTGGTATAAGCGTTTCCAAGAAGGCAGTGAAGACGTTGAAGATGACGAACGTCCTGGACGCCCCAGCACATCAACAACCGATGAAAAAGTGGAAAGAGTGACAGAAATGGTTATGAACAATCGCCGAATCACAATTAGAGAGGTCGCTGATGATGTTGGCATATCGAATGGATCATGTCATGACATTGTTTCCAATGTTTTGTGTATGAAACGCGTGGCAGCAAAATTCGTTCCAAAATTGTTGAATTTTGAACAAAAACAGCGGCGAATGGAAGTTGCTCAGGAGTCACTAAATGAAGTCAACGACGATGCAGAATTACTTAAACGTATTATAACAGGTGACGAAACATGGGTTTACGGATATGACGTCGAAACTAAGGCTCAATCATCCCAGTGGAGGCATTCTGGCTTGCCAAGACCAAAAAAGGCTCGACAATTGCGGTCAAACGTGAAGGTTATGCTCACTGTGTTCTTCGATATTAATGGCATAGTGCATCATGAATTCCTGCCACCAGGTGAAACGGTCAATAAGGAGTACTACCTACAAGTACAACGCCGTTTGCGTAAAGCAATCCGAAAAAAACGCCCGGATCTGTGGAAAAACCGGGATTTTGCACCACGATAATGCACCAGCTCACACTTCATTGCTTGTTCGTGAATTTTTGGCCCAAAACAGTACTGTAACAATGCCCCAGCCTCCATATTCGCCAGACATGGCTCCGTGTGACTTTTTCTTATTTCCAAAAATGAAGAGAACGTTAAAGGGTCGTCGTTTTACAGCCGTAGATGACATTAAAAGCGCATCGCTGAAAGAACTAAAAGTGTTTGGAGGAGTGGAAGAAGTGCTGGCACAAGTGCATAATCTCCAATGAGGACTATTTCGAAGGCGACAACATCAATGTAGAAGAATAAATAAATATCTTGTTCAAAAAATTAAAATTACTTACTGAACTTCGTTACTTTCTGAACATATTTCGTAGGTATATAATTACATTTTAATTATAGTCTCAAAATTAAAATTTTTTGCATGCTGTAAAATACTACTGTATAATATAAATATTAATACTGTTTTTATTATCGAAAAATAAAGAGTATTGGCTTTACAAATGGAGCAACATTCAAATTACAGTTTATCATTTTTAGTATTTATAATAATAATATACTTTATGTCTGTCAAATTGATGTTAGCACGTATAAGAGCGATTTACTCAATTCTGAGAATAGTAATTACTATTAGTAGTTACAACTCAATTATGAACATTAGTGTATTACTAATTTGTTATTCGAATAATGACGTTAATAACCATATATATTATTTCTCAAGTCAACAACCCATTTTCTTAGTACATACTATTCGTACAGGCATAAATAAGGTATCTTTAGAAAGGTTTTTTAACCGACTCTGATAATGCACAACGATTTTGCGCTAAAACTTACTGATTGTGGAAAATTTTAACAATGACCCTTTTAACTGTCACAGGCAAAACGGCATCATGGATGCGCATGCGCGGTGTCACAAATGAGGAAATATTTCATATATTTTACGAAGCTAACTTATTAATCATGAATAAACAATCCCATTACAAATGCCACTTTTTTGCATAACGTGCTTAGAACAGTCTCAATATTTACTTAAAAGTCATTAAACTTATAGGTTATGTCGCCCTACTGACAGTCCCCTATCCTTGCCCGTCGTACAAATCGGGACAAGCATTTCGAATACCAAACACATGTGTTTTGACACTGTTTTTGCACAAATACATTTGTGATTTCTCCTTCCATCGTGCATTTACCTATTGTTAACACAGACATCATAAAATATAAAGTACAATTCAAATGTCAAAATACAGTTAGTGGGTATCAAACATGCTTTTACAATTGTCTAGAAGACCAATTCAAATTATGAACACGTAGCAGAAACAAACACTTCAAGGAGCAGGATTGTGTTTACCAAATGCCGTGTTTACTCACGAACATGTATCCATTTCAAGGGTAACTAAATCAACTAACATGTTTGTATACATTAAAGAAAATGAAATACAAAAAGTACAAGAAGATTAAATACTTAAATCTAATATTGTTTAAAACGAGGTATTGTAATGCTCTGTAAAATCTCTATTAAAAAACAATTATATGTATTGAAGTGTATATAGTACACTCATAAATTTGTGATTTTTGTTTCTAACATTTCACTTTTTGATTTATTTTTTAAACATGTTTTCCCTTCCTTCCAACTACCGCATTCACCCCAACGACTGCTCTTATTCAAAAGGCTGTGTTTACTTAAAACTTTCATAGTGCGTTATTCATCACGGACTCTCTGGTTAATTATTCGAATAATTAAATCATCACAATCGTCCATCACCTCACCAATACATTAAAAGTGTTTCAGTTGAGAATCAACACTGAATAGATAATTTGTAAATATTTATTTTTATCTACTTACTCTCGTCGAAGAAGTAGAAAAGATAACGTCAGCTTTGCTTCGATGAACTTTCAAAACCCCAATTCTTCCTCAGCATTCACATTTATCTGCTTTGAAGACCTTGCCAATGGTACTGAAAGTAAAAAGATAATCAATAAAGCAATCTCCCCTAACACAGGCGACCTTTGTTTACATGTGTCATACATCATGCTGACGTGGCCTATCGACAGCGTCTGGTTTTCTCTATTCACATCCTTCCTGCAAGAAAGTATCGAACGTCTTCCTACTTGCTTATTGTATCATATTCATTGCTTTCTGAATAGCGGATTTAGTCGTAAGAACTTCTGTATGACAGGAATTTATGTTTCGGATTCAAATATCAAGGCATTTTAGCAAATTTCCATTGGAAAAAGAGCGGCCATCTTGGTTAAATCCAGACTCGGGACTTTGAAATTAGTGCCAATCCTGGTCTTTAGATCACTTTTTGAGAAGCCGTTAAAATTTTGATATATATATATATATATATATATATATATATACATTTTTGCTTAACGACCATATTTTATGCCAATTAGACTAATGAGAAAGCAACAGGAGTAACTGCTGCAAGAACTAAGAAACTGAGGCAGCAGCCTGACCGGTGTTCTAACCACATTAACCAACGAGCCCCTGTGATTTCATATACTTGATTGTGTGTGTGTGTGTGTGTGTGTGTGTGTGTGTGTGTGTGTGTGTGTGCGTGCGTGCGTGCGTGCGTGCGTGTGTGTATGTGTGCGCGTGCGTGCGTGTGCGTGTGTGTGTGTGTGTGTGTGTGTGTGTGTGTGCGCGTGTGTGTGTTTTAGTACATCAAGTTAGAATTTGTTTGCCGATTTGATTCGAATTTGGCACAAACATCGATTTTGATTTTAACTTGTACAAGTACGTTAACCTGCAAAATTCGTTTAACAGTTTCAAAATGGCGGTCATTTCAAATAATAGCCGTTCAGCCAGTATTACAGGAAATAACCATCAACTACACTTTCTTTTTAAATCAGAGGCAGCCATATTGAAACAAAAGTAAATAGGAAAAATCTTACATATACCTCGTTAGGGTACCTTCGTAACAAATTTCAAAACAATAAGTCGATGCGTTTTGGCAAAAACTGCGTACGCTCTTAATCGTTAAATCAGATGCCACCATCTTGAAACGTGAATAAATAGCAGCAAATTATACGCTTACATCGTCCGGGCTTTAAACATGGTGGCTTCTCGCCAAATATCTAAACATGCCAATACGTTCGGTCAAAACTGAGTACACTTGTACGCAGTTATATCAGATGCCGCCATCTTGAAACCGGAGTAAATAGCAGAAAATTATACGCTTACATCGTCCGGGCTTTAAAGATGGTGGCTTCTCGCCAAATATCTAAACATGTCAATACGTTCGGTCAAAACTGAGTACACTTGTACGCAGTTATATCAAATGCCGCCATCTTGAAACGGGAGTAAATAGCAGAAAATTATACGCTTACATCGTCCGGGCTTTAAACATGGTGGCTTCTCGCCAAATATCTAAACATATCAATACGTTCGGTCAAAACTGAGTACACTTGTACGCAGTTATATCAGATGCCGCCATCTTGAAACGGGAGTAAATAGCAGAAAATTATACGCTTACATCGTCCGGGCTTTAAACATGGTGGCTTCTCGCCAAATATCTAAACATGTCAATACGTTCGGTCAAAACTGAGTACACTTGTACGCAGTTATATCAGATGCCGCCATCTTGAAACGGGAGTAAATAGCAGAAAATTATACGCTTACATCGTCCGGGCTTTAAACATGGTGGCTTCTCGCCAAATATCTAAACATATCAATACGTTCGGTCAAAACTGAGTACACTTGTACGCAGTTATATCAGATGCCGCCATCTTGAAACGGGAGTAAATAGCAGAAAATTATACGCTTACATCGTCCGGGCTTTAAACATGGTGGCTTCTCGCCAAATATCTAAACATATCAATACGTTCGGTCAAAACTGAGTACACTTGTACGCAGTTATATCAGATGCCGCCATCTTGAAACGGGAGTAAATAGCATAAAATTATACGCTTACATCGTCCGGGCTTTAAACATGGTGGCTTCTCGCCAAATATCTAAACATGTCAATACGTTCGGTCAAAACTGAGTACACTTGTACGCAGTTATATCAGATGCCGCCATCTTGAAACGGGAGTAAATAGCAGAAAATTATACGCTTACATCGTCCGGGCTTTAAAGATGGTGGCTTCTCGCCAAATTTCTAAACATGTCAATACGTTCGGTCAAAACTGAGTACACTTGTACGCAGTTATATCAGATGCCGCCATCTTGAAACGGGAGTAAATAGCAGAAAATTATACGCTTACATCGTCCGGGCTTTAAACATGGTGGCTTCTCGCCAAATTTCTAAACATATCAATACGTTCGGTCAAAACTGAGTACACTTGTACGCAGTTATATCAGATGCCGCCATCTTGAAACGGGAGTAAATAGCAGAAAATTATACGCTCACATCATCCGGGCTTTAAACATGGTGGCTTCTCGCCAAATATCAAAACATGTCAATACGTTCGGTCAAAACTGAGTACACTTGTACGCAGTTATATCAGATGCCGCCATCTTGAAACGGGAGTAAATAGCATAAAATTATACGCTCAAATCGTCCGGGCTTTAAACATGGTGGCTTCTCGCCAAATATCAAAACATGTCAATACGTTCGGTCAAAACTGAGTACACTTGTACGCAGTTATATCAGATGCCGCCATCTTGAAACGGGAGTAAATAGCAGAAAATTATACGCTCACATCGTCCGGGCTTTAAACATGGTGGCTTCTCGCCAAATATCTAAACATGTCAATTAGTTCGGTCAAAACTGAGTACACTTGTACGCAGTTATATCAAATGCCGCCATCTTGAAACGGGAGTAAATAGCAGAAAATTATACGCTTACATCGTCCAGGCTTTAAACGTGGTGGCTTCTCGCTAAATATCTAAACATGTCAATACGTTCGGTCAAAACTGAGTACACTTGTACGCAGTTATATCAGATGCCGCCATCTTGAAACGGGAGTAAATAGCATAAAATTATACGCTTACATCGTCCGGGCTTTAAACATGGTGGCTTCTCGCCAAATATCTAAACATGTCAATACGTTCGGTCAAAACTGAGTACACTTGTACGCAGTTATATCAGATGCCGCCATCTTGAAACGGGAGTAAATAGCAGAAAATTATACGTTCACATCGTCAAATATCAAAACATTTCAATACGTTCGGTCAAAACTGAGTACACTTGTACGCAGTTATATCAGATGCCGCCATCTTGAAATGGAAGTGAATGGAAAAAATGTACACACAGTCTTACGTGCTTTATGCAAAGTAATTTCGCACTAAATTTTAAAACAATCGAACAATACGTTTAGCCAAAACTGCGTAACAAACACAAAGCAAATGCTGTATCGTTAGTCGAAACAGAGTCCACTTTTCGCTCAGTCAAAAATTATCAAACATCTTGTAATTAAAATACAACACTTACAAGCATTGTCTAAGTTATTTGTTTTCCTATTAGCCAATCAAACACATAAATATTTCAATTTTAACATTGCATAAGGTTAAGAAGTCAAAGTGGCTAAGACACCATTCAGTCTACTTAGTCTTTGAACGTTGTACCGCAAGGTTCAGGTACACAGTTACTGCGGTTAGTTTAACTGGCATACAATGTGTGAAACATATCCTGATTTGAAATTCATTATGGCATTATTGAAGGAAAAGCTGTTAGCGAAAGCAGCGTTTAGTTAAACAATTTTTCATTAATAATTTCTTAGTTTCATGTTAGATTTTTATGTGTTATACTATAAAGAGTACATATAAAAATATATATAAAATAAAAAAAAAATATAATACATAATACAAACACACACACACACACACACACACACATATATATATATATATATATATATATATATATATATATATATATATGCCTATATATATACCGGAGATATTATATGCAAGCGAGACGTTAGCACTCCACACAAAAGCTACCATGGAGGGTATTTTGAAGGAAGAATGCAAAATCTTGAGGAAGATCCTTGGTCCGAGATTAACAGAAGATGGATACAGGTTGCACTCCCGGAAGACCACAGAGAAGATATCGAACCTGGCAGCAGATATCAGAAGAAGGAGGCTTCGGTTCTATGGACACATCAGTAGACTCCCAACAACGAGACTTGCCAACAGAATCCTTAAGTATATACAAGGTGTCAAATCAACAACGTCGTGGATCGCACAAGTCAGAATAGACCTACATGACGCAGGAATAGACTCAACAGATGTTGAAGACAGGCGTGCATACAGGAGAAAGATGCTCGGTTGGAAGGTCCCAGAGAATGAAATCCCAAAGAGAGCAGGGGTAAAATGGACGGAGGAGCGGAAGAGGATCCATGGGGACAGGATGAGGGAGGTGTGGAGGATTAGAAGGAACAAGACATGAGTCGGAGTGCTTTGCGTGATCCAACAGGGTCTATGCGCAGATAATAATAATAATAATATATATATATATATATATATATATATATATATATATATATATATATATATATATTGGCCCTATATATGAAATGCAACAAAAAAATAAACATATTTCTGTACGATAAAAATGATGTTAAACAAGTTAACAGTCTATAAATGTAACTTTATTAATGTTGTACATTAAAGCTTTAACAACACTCCAATAAAAGTATTTGTTGCGTTGCTGTCTTTAACCTGTATAATTTCTACTTCAAATAAATTACTACAATTTTACTTTTAAGGTTTAAAATATATTAACTTAATTAGTTTCAGTGAAATTAACAATTAGCTGGATTTGTTTTGCAATACAACTATTTACGTGAGAATCAACGTACACAATTAATTGATTAAAAAATATGTGTGGAGTGATCCTCTATTTAACCAGCATTTGCAAATAACTTTATGACATTTTTTGAGAGAGGGCGTTGAATTTACTAAATTCACTTGCTGTTTGTAGAATTGGCTTCAATTAATTGTGACCGAACTTTTGACACTTCAAACCAGAGTCCACTTTCTATTTAGGTTATTCGAAGATTATAAAAGGACAAACAAGTGCTAGCTTTCTGTAGTTCGACTTCAAACTTGGAACCACCTCGAAGATAGTGATTTACCGACTTTTGAACACAGTATTGCCGCTACTTTTGCTGACGACACAGCTATTTTAGCTGTCAGTGAAAATAACATTGAGTCCACCAGAAAACTTCAAACAGCTATAGACGATATTCAAAATTAAATAATGAGGCCAAGTCTGTGCATGTTGATTTCAGCAATAGACATATCGAGCACAGACCTGACTTTATTAATCATCAAGTGGTCCCATACGGGAATACAGCTAAATATCTTGGCATGACATTAGATGTCAAACTTAGGTGGAAGCCACATGTGAAGAAAAAACTAGAGGAGTTAAAACTAAAATTCAGAAAAATGTATTGGTTATTGGGTCGTTGTTTTTCCCTATCAGTGTACAACAATCTGTTGCTCCATCAAGTCCTTAAACCGGTATGGACTTAAGGCATTCAACTTTGGGGCTGTGCCAGTCAAAGTAACAGAAATGTTATCCAAAGATTTCAAAATAGGTGCTTCGGGGTATTATTGATGCTCCTTGGTACATCCGAAATGACAACTTGCATAAAGACCTAGCATTTCCAACTATCGATAGTGAAGTCAGAAAATTTGCTCAAAGTCACAAACAAAGACTACATCAGCACATTAATGTAGAGGCCCTTCAGCTACTCAACAACGATGGCATGGTTAGAAGATTGAAAAGAGTAAAACCATTTGAACTGTGTAGTTTTTAAGTCTCACTATTTAAGAGACTATTAGTTCTGAACTAGGTTACTGTCAGTGGATGGAACTTAGTATAACTTTTATGTAATAATTTAGGTCCAAAACAAAGAGCTTATCGGTGTTGCACTAGATTGCTATAATAAAAAAAGATACTATTTTAACGAAACAATATTTCTTCTCGAAACAATTATGTAGAACAGATTTAAACCGGTTTTTAATCTAATGTACATTTTTCAGTGCATGAAGGAATACGTATATATATATATATATATATATATATATATATATATATTTTTTTTTTTTTTTTTTTGGTGTTTAACGTCTGACTGTTGTGCACACTTGGGCTAATGCAGACGATGGGATGATGTATAGCGTATGAAAATGCCAAGCCCTCGCCGGGAATCGAACCCGGGTCCTCGGGGGTGAAAGCCTAATACGCTATCCACTAAACCACCGAGGCGACTATATATATATATATATATATATATATATATATATATATATATATATATATATATATATATATACATGTATAAATATATATGTATATATATATCTACATACGATGTGTGTTCAGAAAATAACGAGAATTGTTAAAATTTCGCGGGCTTGGAGAGTCCGATTTTGAAACATTTTTGTATTATGTTGTGGTATACATGCACTTGAAGTATGATACAATACATACGTATATATTTATATATGTATGTATACGTATATATATATATATATATATATATATATATATATATATATATACACGAGGTGTGTTCAGAAAATAACGAGAATTGTTAAATTTCACGGGCTTGGAGAGTCCGTTTTTCAAATATTTTTTTTTATTATGTTGTGGTATACATGCCCCTGAAGTATGATAAAACTTTCATCTGTTTTCATTGTTGACTTTGTCTGTGACAGCCACTAAGTTTAGACGTGTTTTTATGAGCTCGGCGATTTTCGTTTGTTAAAAGAAATGGATCATAGAATTTGTATCAAATTTTGTGTGAAAAATGGAATAAAGTATAACAAAGTGTGCAAAAAGTTAACAAAGGCGTTTGGTGAGTCTGCTATTAGTAAATCAAGAGTTTACCAGTGGTGTAAGCGTTTCCAAGTAGGCCGTGAAGATGAACGCCCTGGAAGCCCCAGAACATCAACAACCAATGAAAACGTGGAAAAAGTGAAAGAAATGGTTATGATCAATGGCCGAATCACAATTAGAGAGGTCGCTGATGATGTTGGCATATCGATTGGATCATGTCATGGCATTGTTTCCAATGTTTTGTGTATGAAACGCGTAGCAGCAAAATTCGTTCCAAAATTGTTGAATTTTGAACAAAAACAGCTGTGAATGGAAGTTGCTCAGGAGTCACTAAATGAAGTCAACGACGATGCAGAAGTACTGAAACATATTATAACAGGTGACGAAACATGGGTTTACGGATATGACGTCGAAACTAAGGCTCAATCATCCCAGTGGAGGTATTCTGGCACGCCAAGACCAAAAAAGCCTCGACAAGTGCTACGGTCGAACATGAAGGTTATGATCACTGTGTTATTCGATATTAATGGCATAGTGCATCATGAATTGCTGCCATCAGGTGAAACGATCAATAAGGAGTACTACCTACAAGTTCAACACCGTTTGCGTGAAGCAATCCGAAAAAAACTCCCGGATCTGTGGAAAAACCGGGATTTTGCACCACGATAATGCACCAGCTCACACTTCATTGCTTGTTCGTGAATTTTTGCCATAAACAGTACTGTAACGATGCCCCAGACTCCATATTCGCCAGACATGGCTCCGTGTGACTTTTTTCTATTTCCAAAAATGAAGAGAACCTTTAAGGGCCGTCGTCTTACAGCCGTAGATGACATTAAAAGCGTATCGCTGAAAGAACTAAAGGCTATCTCAAAGATCGAGTTTGAGAAGTGTTTCTAGGATTGGAAGAAGCGCTGGCACAAGTGCATAATCTCAACGGGGACTATTTTGAAGGCGACAACATAAATGTAGATAAATAAATATTTTGTTCAAAAAATTAAAATTCTCGTTACTTTCTGAAAGCACCTTGTATATATATATATATATATATATATATATATATATATATTACGTAAAATATATATTATAAAAGATACTTTAATATCGCAGCTAGGTTTAAAAATCTTTGTAAAAATTTTATGTTTTATGTTTAGAAAGTTAACCTTCAAATTTTGTAAAATATTAGTGTGTGTCTAAATGACAGGTGAAAATAATAAATCAATTACCGTACAATACGAAAGGATGATTTAAATCTCAGTTTTGTCACGTTGTGAGTCTTTGTCGGCAGTAGCACCGCCACCAAATCCATAAAGTTAACTGGAGAATTTAGGTATTTAACAGTTTTCTCAATTAGTGACGGTTAAGTTTTCGAAAAATTAGAAAGCTGCGTTCTGACTGATGGTTGTGAACGACACGCTTGCTGTTATTGGCCGTAACATAACGTTATTGTGTCAAAAGAAAACTGATAAAAAGGAGTGATTCCGAGGAATCGGGGGTAAAGGTGGGCGTTTCTGCTATTTTTACAAAACGTCAACAAACTGTTTTGTTGAGCAAAAAAGCTGCTTTTTAAAACAGTTGGAAAAAACAGGTTTAGAAAACTGAAACACAAAGTTGTATTAGCAGCTAAAACATAAAGCATATACGTTCAGTTTTCTAGGACTACTTTTTCATTCCCACTGCCACCATGTCCTTAACTGTTTTGGGTAAAAGCATTTAGAAAGCATAAATATAATCTTTATAAGTTTAGTAATAATTAAATTATATTCTCAAAGCGTAATAATTATGTAAGCCATTTTATATTTACAAAATTCAATGAATTTCTAATAGGAGTAATCTTTTTTTACTTAAAAATTAAATAGTCCTTTACATATTTACCAAAATGCAAACGATTTAGAATATTTTTAGTTGATTAAAAAATATTGATTATCGATAATAAATATAAAAAATATGTTTAAATAAAATTAGGCTCTGTATCTACAAAATACTACAACTCGCAACAAAATAGAGATAAACGTTGACATTGACCAAACAGTTCTTACTTCACTACAAGCAACAAGCAACTTTTGAATAAAGGGAAAAAGCATAAAAGCAGGTAGAAGAAAAGCAGTTAGCAGGAAAACAATTTTAGCACTAGTGGCAACGTTCGAATAGGGAAAGCCGTTTCTTGTTTAACAAATCATAAACCAGTTCAAATCCAAATTATTTTTTCCGTTTGAAAAAGCAGTTTGTTTGTCGTTTGAAACAAAACAGTTTTTTTTAACAGTTTGATGTTTTCTGCCCCACCACTAGTCTTTTGTATCATTTAGTCAGTAGAGGTGAAAGATATATCTGTGAAATATATATCTGTGAAATATTGTTATATCTGTGAAAATATCATATATCTGTGAAATATTGTTATATGTGAAAACTGATACTGCTACTTTTCAATATCTGTTAAATTAAACTGTGAACTGTGAAATAATGTCTGGCTGGCCTGTTATGTAGCTATTGCTTCTTCATATTGGCTAATATAAATCAGAAAAAAACAAACAAAATCAGATATTTTATCTACACAAATACACAGTTCTTCTATACAATTATTCTTCTACACAACAATACTTGTGCAAAAAAAATCTGCTATACTAAATAAATAATACCAACAACAAGCTAAATCTGGCGGGAAACAACTGTGCGCACGCAGTTAGCAATGTCAATATTTATCTCCTCTCAATTCCGCACTAAGAAAAGTGTGAACTGTGAAAATTTCGCAGTTCACAGTTAGTGTGATAGGTAAGACCAAACTGTGAACTCATTACGCATGCGCAGGCAAAGCGACGCGATCTTAGCGGAAATAAAAGAAACTAGGGGCACGGATTGGTTGAACAGATTTCGGAGATTTCAGTTCACAGTTAGTAACAGTTTAACTCAGCCATTCACTATTAGATAAATATGTGAAATTTGACAATCTGTGTAAAAGTAGCAGTTCTGTGATATCGTTACCATCTCTAGTATTCAGCTGGGAGAAGTCTTTTTTTATTAATAGTTATTGTAAGTAGAGTATGGTAGACTGATACTACATCCAGATTTCCAGTTGTATTAAAAGTTTTTGAAAATAATAATTAATCATTTTGTACAGAGCTTGAAATTAACTAATGGCTAAATTTTTTGCTTGTTGCCACTGAAAAGGTTTTTTAATCATTGATAACTTCTGTAGCCTCGAGAATAAGGATCTCCACCACCATCAATAAACTCCAGTGATCAACTACTTATCAAGACAATAGTGTAATTCTATTAAGAAGCAGAGTAGCTACCAGGAAAATTTAAAGAACTCTAATTACCTTGTGATGGCAACTAAAGATCCCGAGCATCAAAATACATTTTTATAAATTTAAAGAAATTACAGTGCAAGTATTACATAAATAAATTTACATATTTGGTAGTATAAATATTAAAGTTGGTATTACAAAACTGTAGGTATCTCAGTATATCTGAATGTACTGTGTTTGAAGTTAAGTTTTCTTTCGCGTTCAGATAAATGAATAAAATGTTACTTATCGTCGAAGGCCAGTCTTGTTTACTGTATAAACTATTTTATTCTTTTTATGTTAAAAATTGGTGCCCAAGGTGGTGGCTGTTTGAAATTTAAAATAAATTGATAAATTATTTTGTTTATAATATATTTCATGTCATAACACACGTGCAGCTTACATAATTGTGTTAGTATTGTCGCCGTCGCAATTTCCGTTCCATCAGATTCGAACTTGACACGAAAACCGATTTTTAATACGGATTAGTTATTTCATTACTCACCGAAGTCCGTACAACATTTTCAGAATAACTCGTATCTTTGCATAATTTAGTATTTCGAATCTGTTGAAATTTAGGAATTGAATTTTGACGGCGGTCAGGGTTCATTAAAAATTTTTTTTTTTTGTTTAACGTCCGACTATTGTGCACACTTGGGCTAATACAGACGATGGGATGATTTATAACGTATGAAAATGCCAAGCCCTGGCCGGGAATTGAACCCGGGTTCTCGGGGTGAAAGCCTAGTACGCTATCAACTAGGCCACCAAAACGGCCATTTTTTTTTAATTTTCAATGAAACGTGAAATAAGATGGTTAAGAATTGTAAAATAACAGAAATAAATAAATGAAATAAAGATTATTGGAAATTTGCTTCTATCACGTCAAAGAGACAGCTAATACTACTTTTTTTTAGAAATATAAAGCCTATTTGAAATCTCAAGATATGTTTTCTAACTTAATCGAACTTTCATCGCACACCATGTAGTGTGAAAGTAAAAAAAATGTATACTATTTTAATTAACAATATTATTTAGTTATTATATGGTAAACTCCCGCGTATGTGAACATTTCAAATTGCTTACACGCTACCCGGACTTCCGGGCATTCCCGTAAAACATTCCAACATTCCAGGCACAAAATATTATTGCAGATTGTAGGAAATAGAAAATAGCTCAGATGAAATAACAGTGATGGGAAAATACAGGCCTTGGCTGGAAAGAAATCTACTTTTCAAACTTTAATAATTTTTCCAACCGAAATATTCCTACAAATAAACTCACAGTTGGACATTTATGAAATTATTACAACACAAACTCAAAGTTAAAGGTTCAGTGATAACACGCAGCTGTCTCGCTGATGGTGTAGCTAGTTGTGAAAAAGTAATCAACGAATTGTATCACTTATACAAATTACCTCTGTAATATTCATATTTTCCCCTTTCATTCTTCAGATAATAATTACATTAGTTTGTATTGACTCGTATTTAATTACAATATAGTTCGAATAGAATTCAATTAATAACGATCAATTTGTTAATAGCGATTGATTAGAACATTGTGGATTGGCCGTGAAATTAATATTAAGATATTTTTTGTAAATTCAGTTGCACTTTAATTACCTAATTACCGCACGTTCAGGTGGCAATCTCTATTATTTCTATATTTGTCTAATTTTTATGTTACTCTTTTATACGATAAACAGTTTCAAAATGGCGACCATTTCAAATCCTCAAATACAATTTGTTTTTGTCTTCAATGTGTTTTGGAGAACCGATCTTACCAACCAGCACAAAAACATGTTTAATTATAAAAATCTTTGGAAATTGAAAAATTATACTGACGGCGATTGGGGATCATTTTAGTAATTCCAATGCAGAAAGTTTAAAATGCTAACAAATGTATGCAGATTTTAATGCTGATTATGATGGTGAAATCAAAATTTACAAAAAAAGTTTAACATATTTTTGGAAATTAAGTTACATTACGTCAGCGAGACATATGCGTGTTGAGATTATAATTTACATTAGTCGTATACTATAGCAATAAACATATCAGTTGAAATAGTATTATAGAAGGAACAGCTGTGGTGTTAAATTAGCTGTTTTTCCCAAACTCTCTACATTACTAAGGTATAACAATCGTTACATATTAGAAATTATGTTTTTATTTTTATAGAGCATTGCAATTGTAATAAAATGCAACAAAAAATAGTACAACATAAAAGGCAAAGCTCTGGTTTATAAACTTTGAGGTGTAAAAAGAAATAAAGGCAGTCCGGAATGTAACGACGTACGAGTCGCGTGTGTAGCTCGGCCAACCGAATTTCATGATGAATATTTTAAACGTGTAATTCTTGTGACGACCTTGTGTAAGTCTTGTGATTTTGTGACGACCTTGACAGAGGGATTTAACATTTTGTATAACGGCCTGAAGATGAAACTATAGAGTTTCGAAACCGCGGTAGCCTTTATGAGGTGAGTGGATAGACCACTGTCGGGAAGAATAGGTCATAATCCTAATCATTTGAATACATGGTCCGGCTATGTTACAATAATGAAAAAAATAGTGTAGAACTTAAAAAAAATGACATCGACCAACAGTTTAAAAACATCCGCAAAAAAGCAATTCTTTGCTGTACAAAAATTAGGCACCAATAGGAAAAGTTCTTTTCGTGTTTTTTTGTTTATTTCGTGTCCTTGTTATGTTTAGACTAATGCAAAATCAACGAAACGAAAACAACACTACATAACTAACTGTCAGTCACCGAACCAATTGGGCTACGTTTTAAATTAAACCGTCTAAAGGTGAGATTAAAAAAGAAATCACTAAGCAGAATTGTCAAACTTCAAATAACAATTGCACAATTGTTCAAATAATAATCAATAAATATAATTTCAAATAATAATTTAACGCAGATTGTTTCGTGTTAATTTTACTGATAAACAGATACATGGTCATACACATATCACCGTCTACAGAACTTTGATCCCACACGCTAAATACAGCAAACTATCTAGGTATGATAGACTTCGATGGAAAGAGCAAGTTAAAAAGAAAAACGATGAAGTGAACATCAGATTAAGAAAGATGTATTGACTGTTGGGGAGAAAGTCCGAGTTATCTCTGCACAACATGCTAAAGCTTTACAAACAAGTGCTGAAACCTTTGTGGACATTAGAGGTGGGCGTTTCTGCTATTTTTACAAAACATCAACAAACTGTTTGTTGAGGAAAAAAAGCTGCTTTTAAAAACAGTTGGAAAAAAACAGGTTTAGAAAACTGAAACTCAAAGCTGTATTAGCAGATAAAACATAAAGCACATACGTTTAGTTTTCTAAGACTACTTTTTCATTTCCACTGCCACCATGACCTTAAATTGTTTTTGGGTATAAAGCATTTAGAAAGGATAACAATAATCCTTATAAGTTTAGTAATAATTAAATTACATTCTCAAAACGTAATAATTATGTATGCCATTTTATATTTACAAAATGCAATGAATTTCTAAGAGAAGCATTCTTTTTTTACTTAAAAATTAAATAGTCCTTTGCATATTGATCAAAATGCAAACGATTTAGAATATTTTTAGTTGTTTAAAAAATATTGATGATTGATAATAAATATAAAAAATATGATTAAATAAAATTAGGCTCTGTATCTACAAAATATGAGAGATTGTTACTACAACTCGCAACAAAATAGAGGTAAACGTTGACATTGACCAAACAGTTCTTACTTCATTACAAGCAACAAGCAAGTTTGGAATAAAGGTAAAAAGCATAAAAGCAGGTAGCAGGCAAACAGCAGGAAAACAGTTTTAGCGCTTACGGCAACGTGGGTGTGGTAGTGGGGAAAGTCCGTTCCTTGTTTAAAAAATCATAAACCAGTCCAAATCAAACTGCTTGTTTCCGTTTGAAAAAGCAGTTTTTTTTAACAGTTTGGTGTTTTCTGCCCCACCACTAGTGGACATACAGTTATGGGGATGTACTAGAAATGATAACAGGCAAATTATTGAGCGTTTCCAAAATAAAATCTTGAGAATGATAGCTAATGCACCATGGTATGTTTGTAATCACGATCTTTATAGGGACTTAAAATTGACCAATGTTGGCGAAGAAATAAGAAAAAAGTAATTAAAGCCATTAATTAGGGACGGCTAAAAATATTGAGATAAGATATATAGAAGGCTCAAGAGGACCAAGTCTTTTGAGCTTGCATCATAGTATAGCCTACTTGGAGCGCCGATGGATTAGCCTAAACTGTATTTTGAAGTGTATTTTTACATTGTGATATTTTGTTAAATTATGTTGTTAGATACACGCTGATTGTTGGTTCTTAAGAATTAGTTGCAGTAATAAATTAAAAAAAAAAAATAATAATCTACAATCAGATCTGCACCAATTAGCATTTTAAACTTTCAAGTTGCATTGAAAATACAAAAAATGAACCCTGACCAACGTCAAAATTCAAAATGCTGATTTACGCTGATTTCAACGCTGATTAGAATGACGAAATCGGATTATCAAAAATATTGAAGACAAGAAAGTTAATAGAATTTAATTATTGATTTAACGAACTTGCTCGAACTACTACAAAAATTGATTTTTGTAACAAGTTTGAATCGAATCGTACCAATTAAAATCGGTTAATAATGTTGAAAAACTATTACACGTTTTAAATTTTCTTAACATAAATTTTTTAACTTGAATGTTTTTGAAAATTTTATTTCACACGTAATTAGCTCTAAGAAATGCAATAATTAACGTTGTGATTTTTCAATATCCGTTGAAATTAAGAAAAATAATTTGACGGAGGTCAGGGTTCATCTTTGTATTTTCAGAGTAATTCGAAATTTTACGATGCTAATACATGTTAGGTTAATGAAATCAGAATGGGTAAGATAAAGAAAAGTATTTTCGTAAATTCCCTTCTATCATGTCAGCGAGACAGCTGCGTGTCGCGATTATTATGATATTTGCCTGGCACAACGGAGCTAAGGTTTTAGAACAGTATTTTCATTGGAAGCAAGACAACAAAGCACTGAAAAAAGTATGCCAACAGCTGTACAATGGTAGCCCGTAGAGGAGATTGTATTCAGTGCGGTATTTAGTAGAACAATAAACAAACTAATAAATCATTTTTAACGTTAGTAAAGGAAGTGATCACGTGATAATTTTCTAATGCAGTAAAGTATTTAAAAGCAAATAAAATATAATTGTTAATTTTACGGAAAAATATGGAAGGGGGCAAAAATATTATCACTATTATAATTCGAATTACAATCTACATATATTTAAGCATTTACATTTTTAACGAATGAAATTGCAGGATTCGCCGCAGTGATCAAGGCTGAGGAATTGAATATTAAGAAATGAGAGCCAACACTGAAATGAGAGACGGATAGGCGGACAGCCTGTGCACCTCCCCGCGTAGTAATGTCTGGCGGCGGTTATAGACGGATAGGCGGACAGCCTGTGCACCTCCCCGCGTAGTAATGTCTGGCGGCGGTTATAGACGGATAGGCGGACAGCCTGTGCACCTCCCCGCGTAGTAATGTCTGGCGGCGGTTATAGACGGATAGGCGGACAGCCTGTGCACCTGTAGTAATGTCTGGCGGCGGTTAAGACGGATAGGCGGACAGCCTGTGCACCTCCCCGCGTAGTAATGTCTGGCGGCGGTTATAGACGGATAGGCGGACAGCCTGTGCACCTCCCTGGCGGCGGTTCCGTGGTGTGGTTTGCAGAAGAGGAATGCTTTTAGCGGTTTTATAGTGGGTAGCAATATCTTGAACTTAACTTGAGTCCCACACTCTGGTGACATTGCAAAAAAGAAAAAACACACACAAACACACAAAGATGTTTCCGCACCACATATTAAAAACTGTTTTTTTTACTTAAATAAGTGCAATTTGATCTAACAAAGGCTCGGTTTGTGGGTAGATTAAGGTAAACAATATCAGTTACAAAAGGGCCTGAGAAGAAAAACCGGTCACAAGCCCGGGGCCTGTTACCAAGTAACAGGAAGTGGTGAGTGATAGAGGAGTAACACCTCTCTAAAAACCTTGGTCCATCTGGCTCCGGATGGTAGTACCTTGTAAGGGCCCCTTGCCTAGGGTTACAGGTGTGAGCCGGTCAACGGTATTGCAATGATCAAAACAACTACGGATGTACTTTACCCCAGGTGGCAGCCCAGCTGTGCTGGAAAATCCACCCTCGACAGAGGCAGGCCCCACGGATTCTGGGGGCCAAACATTGCTTATGGATGACCCTTTTAAGAGAAGTTCAAGAATGATAAGATCCCCTAGTGATAAAGTTAGTACAAACACAGGGGACAAAAATACTAGTTTGTTAAGAGAAAATCATGAACTTCGATACAGGATTCAAGAACTAGAGAACATGGTATTAGATCTAAGACAAGAAATGAAGGATTTAAAAGCTAAGAATAGTCTTCTTAAAGAGATTCAGATAAGTGGTTCAAATAAGGAAAATAGTGATGAAAACTAGAACACTCTGTATACCATACAGACGAAGAGGATCTGGCTCAAGAAACAGAATGGATTATCAAGAAAAAAAGACCTAACAAAAAGGAAAGCTGTATTCTCTCCAGAAATACAAGAGCAAACGTGTGAAGAGAAGATGAGTCCTTCCCGCCAAAGTAAGGAAGACATGATAAAACATTCAAAGGATGTAAGAGCTAAAATGAAATTACAAAAACCTCCGCCTATAAATATAGTTGGGGTAGCCAGTTACTGAATTTGCAAACAATACTGCAAGTTGCTTCAGATAAAGACTATAAATTAACTGCTCTAAACAATAATGTTTGGAAAGTAAACATGCCAGACTCTGACAGCTACAGAGCTGTTACACAAAAATTGAAGAGCGACAACATACAGTGGTACTCGTTCGAAGATAAGAATGAAAGGCCAATTAAAGTAATGGCTAGAGGCTTACATTCATCGTGTGGTAAAGATGATATTATTGACAACTTGAAACAACAAGGTTTCAAGATTCTCGATGCAGTCAATATCTTGAAAAAAAGAAAAAGTGAAAACGAGAATGGTGAGATAATAACACAAAGGAGAGGTCTACCTTTGTTTATGTTAACTTTTGACAACAAAGAGATTGTTGATAACATTTATAATATTAAATCAATTCTTAACATTGTGGTTAAAATTGAGCCCCTTAGAAGGAATCTCACTCTAATACCTCAGTGTAAGCGATGTCAAGGGTATAATCATACTCAAGGGTACTGCCAGAGAGACCCAAGGTGCGTAAAATGTGCTGGGAAACATCTAACTGCGGTGTGCACAGTGAGTAAAAATAATCCTCCAAAGTGCGTTAACTGTCACGGTAAACATCCAGCAAATTATCGGGGCTGTGAGGTTGCCAAAGAATTGCAGAAGCGCAGAAATGGTGTATTAAGAATTAAAAATCATATTCAAAGGAATATAAATAGTAGGCCTACTATACAACAGGAATCCAACAGAACATCTAACAGTACGAGTAACGACACTAGTATGGCACCGACAGCATATGCGAAAGCCTTAGGTAGAAGTTTTTCCGGAACAGCAACAATAGAAAAGAATCTGGAAATCATATTAGAAAAACTAGATGAACAAAGACACACAAATAAGTTAATATTTGAAAGAATAAGCAAGGTAGAAAGCAATATGAATAAAAATAAGAAAAAATGAAAACATGAACCATACTTTGCGAATAGCCACTTGGAATGCTAATGGACTTTCTCAGCTAGCCATGGAGTTGGAATTGTTCCTCATTAATGAGAAAATTGATATCTGCTTGGTGTCAGAAACACACTTCACTAATCAATCCTATTTTAAAATCAGAGACTTTTGCCTTTATCATGTGGATCATCCTTCAAACAAAGCCAGAGGAGGCTCTGCTGTCCTTATCAAAAACAACATTAAACACTATGAAAGTTTTGAAATAAAGCTAGAAACAATGCAAATTACAACAGTTGCAGTGAAATTCAAAAACAAATACTTTAATATATCATCTATATATTGTCCACCTAGACATAATCTAAGAAGAGAGGACTATTTAAAGCTTTTTAATACACTAGGACATAATTTTATAATAGGAGGTGACTTCAATGCAAAGAACACATATTGGGGGTCACGATTGACTACTGCAAAAGGTAAAGCATTATACGAATCGGGGAGAGAAATTAAATGCGATTTCTACTCCACCGGCAAACCAACTTACTGGCCATCGGATTCTAGAAAGATCCCTGATCTTCTTGATTTTTTCATCGCTAAAGGCGTGTCGGATGGGTATGTGTGTGTTGGTGAAAGTTATGAGTTGGCTTCTGACCATTCTCCAGTTATTATGACAATAAGTGGGAATATAATACAAAAAGATGAACTTCCTAAGTTAACAAATCTTAAAACTAATTGGGATGATTTTAGAAAGGAGTTGAGTTGTAGAATAGAACTGCAAACATCTCTTAAGACTCCTGATCAATTGGAAGACGAAGTAGAGGCTTACATCCATAATATCCAAAAATCAGCTTGGAATAGTACACCTTGGTTATCCAAACCTAAGAGTAATATCACATACCCGATAGAAGTACGGGATTTGATTCAGAAGAAAAGGAAAATCCGTAAAAGTGGCAGAAAACTCGAGTGCCTCAATATAAATCTGAGTTAAATGAACTGAACAATAAACTTAAGAGATTATTGAAACAAATTAAAAGCGAATCCATTTCTAGATATCTTGAAGGGCTATCGTCAGATAAGGATAGTGACTACAAAATATGGCAAGCCACTAAAAGCATCAAGAGACCTAGAAACCATATTCCACCAATTAGGAAGGTTGACAATACTTGGGCAAGAAGTAATAAGGAAAAAGCTGATTTGTTTGCTGCTCACCTAGAGAACACATTCAAACCATTTGAGGCGCAAGCAGCAGGTGAAACATTAATACCAATAGAAAAGAACGACCTAGTGGATATTGGTAAAGTAACATACAACGAGCTTGTAAAGGTAATAACAGGTTTAAAAGCTAATAAAGCTCCTGGTTATGAATTAATAACTGGAAAAATTGTTAAGGAATTACCAGAAAAGGCTGTTCGAAAATTATTACATTTGATAAACGCCTCTTTTAGGCTAAGATATGTCCCAAGACAGTGGAAAATAGCAGAGGTTATAATGATACCTAAGCCAGGAAAAGATCACAGGGAGAAAGCATCTTACCGTCCCATCTCTCTTTTGCCAATTATCTCAAAAGTCTTTGAAAAACTCTTGGTAAAACGCCTCAAACCTATTATTGAAGAGAGGAACCTAATCCCACATCATCAGTTTGGGTTTAGAAGTCAACATTCGACGATTGACCAAATACATCGGATTACCAATGTTGTTGAAAGAGTACTTGAAGAGCGTAAAATCTGCTCATCACTGTTTCTGGATATGGCACAGGCTTTTGACAAAGTCTGGCATGAAGGCTTATTATATAAGTTACAAAGAGATCTTCCAAACCAATTTTATGAATTACTGAAGTCATACATGTCAGAAAGATGCTTTAGGGTCAAATGTGATGGTGAATATTCTAGAATAAAGGATATAGCTGCAGGAGTTCCTCAAGGAAGCGTATTAGGACCTATTTTGTTTCTGTTATATACAAGAGACATACCTCAAGATTCCGATACAGTAATTGCTACTTTTGCAGATGATACTGCAATTTTGGCCGTTGGGGATAATGTAGAGGAAGCAAAACTGAAAATTCAAAAATCTATTGATAAAGTCAGTATCTGGATAAGGAAATGGAGATTAAAATTAAATGAATCTAAATCAAACTACATAAACTTTACCAATAGAAAGATAAACCCAACCAATATTGAACTAAATGGTCACTCATTAACTCCTGTTAATACAGCAAAATACCTTGGGATGACGCTTGACGCAAAACTTCATTGGAAAGAGCATGTCAAGAAGAAAATAAGGGATTAAATATTAAATTCAAGAAAATGAATTGGCTGCTTGGTAGGAGATCTACACTAGACCTACACAATAAACTTTTAATTTATAAGCAATTACTCAAACCTGTTTGGACTTATGGAATACAGCTGTGGGGTGTACGAAGAAAACAAATGCTAAAGCTGTTCAAGTATTCCAGAACAAGGTTCTGCGTAGTATTGTTAATGCACCATGGTTCGTGCGTAATGATGACCTGCATCGTGACCTCAGGATGAATACGGTTTCAGAAGAAATAATGAAATACGCAATCATGCATAAAACAGACTACAAAAACATGTCAATCCTGAAGTGTTGTGCTTGTTGAATAACACAGATGATGTTCGCCGTCTTAATAGAACAAAGCCCTTGGATATTAGTGGACGATAATAAATAAAACAAGAGTAACACATGAACATTGTGTTTAAAATTTATGGGACTCCATTACTGAATGGTGATCCAAACAAAGTGACATCGTAATATCAAATGTAAATTACTTGTTAAGTGTAAATTCTTAGTTGTAATTGTTATATAATAATAAAAAAAAAAAAAAAAAAAACATATTAAAAATTGTTTTTTTTACTTAAATACGTGCAATTTGATCTAACAAAGGCTGTGGGTCGATTAAGGTAAACAATATCAGTTACAAAAGGGCCTGAGAAGAAAAAACACACACACAAACACACAAAGATGTTTCCGCACCACATATTAAAAATTGTTTTTTTTACTTAAATACGTGCGATTTGATCTAACAAAGGCTGTGGGTCGATTAAGGTAAACAATATCAGTTACAAAAGGGTATGAGAAGAAAAAAAACACACACAAACACACAAAGATGTTTCCGCACCACATATTAAAAATTGTTTTTTTTACTTAAATACGTGCAATTTGATGTAACAAAGTCTGTGGGTCGATTAAGGTAAACAATATCAGTTACAAAAGGGCCTGAGAAGAAAAAACACACACACAAACACACAAAGATGTTTCCGCACCACATATTAAAAATTTTTTTTTTTACTTAAATACGTGCAATTTGATCTAACAAAGGCTGTGGGTCGATTAAGGTAAACAATATCAGTTACAAAAGGGTATGAGAAGAAAAAAAACACACACAAACACACAAAGATGTTTCCGCACCACATATTAAAAATTGTTTTTTTTACTTAAATACGTGCAATTTGATCTAACAAAGGCTGTGGGTCGATTAAGGTAAACAATATCAGTTACAAAAGGGCCTGAGAAGAAAAAACACACACACAAACACACAAAGATGTTTCCGCACCACATATTAAAAATTGTTTTTTTTACTTAAATACGTGCAATTTGATGTAACAAAGTCTGTGGGTCGATTAAGGTAAACAATATCAGTTACAAAAGGGCCTGAGAAGAAAAAACACACACACAAACACACAAAGATGTTTCCGCACCACATATTAAAAATTGTTTTTTTTACTTAAATACGTGCGATTTGATCTAACAAAGGCTGTGGGTCGATTAAGGTAAACAATATCAGTTACAAAAGGGTATGAGAAGAAAAAAAACACACACAAACACACAAAGATGTTTCCGCACCACATATTAAAAATTGTTTTTTTTACTTAAATACGTGCAATTTGATGTAACAAAGTCTGTGGGTCGATTAAGGTAAACAATATCAGTTACAAAAGGGCCTGAGAAGAAAAAACACACACACAAACACACAAAGATGTTTCCGCACCACATATTAAAAATTGTTTTTTTTTACTTAAATACGTGCAATTTGATCTAACAAAGGCTGTGGGTCGATTAAGGTAAACAATATCAGTTACAAAAGGGCCTGAGAAGAAAAAACACACACACAAACACACAAAGATGTTTCCGCACCACATATTAAAAACTGTTTTTTTTACTTAAATAAGTGCAATTTGATCTAACAAAGGCTCGGTTTGTGGGTAGATTAAGGTAAACAATATCAGTTACAAAAGGGCCTGAGAAGAAAAAAGAGCTCTTACAATATCTCTCTTCAGATACAATGAAGTAAGGTTGTGTACGACTTCCATTAACAAGCAGTACCAGTTCACGATATTTTACTTTCAAGTACCTTTTTGTACACAAAGTTCCTCTTCTTCAACGAAATGTGACCGCTTAGTTGTCGTTTGATCCTGTTCTTATACACCAGTCTCTACTGAATAATGCTTCCTTTGTTCCTTCATTTTCTGTTTCTTTTTATTACAAAATTGTATTATTATTAGCAGATTTCCTTCTTAAAAATCACTATTAGCGTAATAAGTGTAAAACTAACACTCAGGAGTTGGGGAAATTTGAAATACATTAGATTTTTTTATTTTAAGGCGAAAAACACATTGAGGCTATTATTGTCTCCCTAAATGTAAGTGAAAGTCGTAAGTGTAGTGTTGTAAGTGTAAGTGTGTGTTACACTCGGGTACAGCGAGGGACGTCTAAATCCTCTCAATAGGTGCAGCTAGTCTGCACCCCCTGTGGGTGAAATACATTAGAAACCAGCGTACTTTCGCATTTTGGTGAATACCAATATCAATTTTGTTTTTCCAATTAGTTTATAAACTGGAATAGAGGAAAGATCATTTAAACATCCCAAGTCTGTTTAACTATGATAGCTCCTACAATACAAATTCGATAAAAATAGATAAAATTTCAAAGTCGATGTTCGCCGATAACTCCTGATCTTTTAACTTATGTCTTTCATTCAAATAAAAAAATATCGATTTTGAGAAAGTTTATTTAATATTATCACAGTTTGTATTTAACTTTCAAACAACCTTGAACTTCGCCTGACACTTTGAATAAAAAATTCTTAAAACTTTAAATTAAATTTAAATTTCAATGAATTGTAAAAGTTAAGTTCTTTCCTCACTTTAAGGTCTATAAAGTTGGTATCAAAGGTTGTTTCATTCTTAATTACAACTGCGGATCGTTAATCAGCTCCCTTAGTACGTGAACTGGGAACAAGCAACTTTAGATGCCTTTCTTTGCGTTAGAGTCGAATGAAAGTAAAATACCAGAGTTAGACGGTTACAAAAAGCAAGACGAAATCAAATACCTGTGAAAAAACGATTAGGAATTTTAGAAGACGAAACACCACAAATAAATGTTAACAAATAGGAATTTTAGAAGATTAAACACCACAAATAAATATTACCAAATAAAAATATTAGAAGATTAAACACCACAAATAAATGTTACCAAGTAGGAATTTTATAAGATTACACACTACAAATAAAATTTTTATTTGGTAACATTTATTTGTGGTGTTTAATCTTCTAAAATTCCTACTTGATAACATTTATTTGTGGTGTTTACAAGTGGAATTTTAAAAGATGAAACACCACAAATACATATTACCAAACAGGAATTTTAGAAGATTAAAAACCACAAATAAATGTTACCAAATAGGAATTTTAGAAGATTAAACACCACAAATGCATATTATCAAATTGGAATTTTAGAAGATTAAACACCACAAATAAATGTTACCAAGTAGGAATTTTAAAAGATTAAACACCAGAAATAAATGTTATCATAAACGAATTAAAATTCTAAACACCACAAATTAATTAAGATTAAACACCACAAATAAATATTACCAAATAAAAATTTTAGAAGATTAAACACCACAAATACATTATACCAAACAGGAATTTTAGAAAATTAAACACCACAAATACAAGTTACCGAATAGGAATTTTAAAAGATTAAACACCACAATACATATTATCATATTGTCAAATTGATACATATTATCAAATTGGAATTTTAGAAAATTAAACACCACAAATACAAGTTACCGAATAGGAATTTTAAAAGATTAAACACCACAATACATATTATCATATTGTCAAATTGATACATATTATCAAATTGGAATTTTAGAAGATTAAACACCACAAATACAAGTTACCGAATAGGAATTTTAAAAGATTAAACACCACAATACATATTATCATATTGTCAAATTGATACATATTATCAAATTGGAATTTTAGAAGATTAAACACCACAAATAAATGTCACTAAATAGAAATTTTAAAAGGTTAAACACCACAAAGAAATGTTACCAAGTAGGAAATTATAGAAGATTAAACACTACAAATAAATGTTACCAAACAGGAATATTATGTTAAAAGTAAAACGTTTTAAAAAACATCCAATCAATCTTGAATTGACACAACATACTTTTTTTCTTAACATCTACGGAAGTAACTGCAGTCTCGAACCTACGATATTGATTAAGCAAGTTTGGAAACGCAGCAAAACGACCGGCGTTAAGCCACCCTGATCACAGAGATCACAAACAAACAAACGAACCAACATGTAAACTGCTTATTTTGATATCAAAGTTCGTAAACGTCCATCAAGTTATCCTTAACGCTGTTAATTGTCCTCGTAATCAGAAACCAATTAGTTTAGTAATTTTAAATAACTGTAATCAAGCTTCGGATAAAAAACAATTTACGGAACGCTTTGGGAGATTTTCAAAGTTCTTACCGTAAACGTTCACACCACTCCCGCGTAATGTCCCCACACGAACGACGGATGAGATAATTTGCATTTCCATGATGGAAGCAGAGTGCTATTTCCGTGGAAATGGATAAATAACACTTCTGCTAAACCTGTAATATATGCGTAGCGATTTGTATAAACCTTGCAGATGCTTGTGTATATATATATATAGGAGTGTCACTCAGTCGCGTTATGGATATTAGTTTGTTAGCTTATTCGAATACCCTTTCGCAATTCGTGTTTGCATTTATGTACACTACAATTCGTTGAACATCAAGCAAACCGTCATTTTATCTAAGGCCGATGTCACACTACTGCTACTTCGTTGTCAAACATCTTTGATAAAAGTTATTTTTCAATATCTTTGATGCTGTAATGGAGCACCTTTTATAAAACATTTCTATTATGGTATATATACATAGTATTAGCAAATTCCCTTTGGCGAAATGTACAACTGCAGCAGCGATTATGTTAACACCTAGACCTGAGACCTTGAAATAAGCACCAATTATAACCTATAGATCGCTTTTTGAAAGGTCGTTAGTACATAATGACGTGCAAGTGTGTCGTGCTTGCATGCGTGCGTGTGTGCGTGCATGTGCGTGTGGTGAGTGTAAATGTGTGTGTGTGTGTGTGTGTGTGTGTGTGTGTGTGTGTGTGTGTGTGTGTGTGTGTGTGTGTGTGTGTGTGTGTGTGTGTGTGTGTGTGTGTGTGTGTGTGTGTGTGTGTGTGTGTGTGTGTGTGTGTGTGTGTGTGTGTGTGTGTGTGTGTGTGTGTGTGTGTGTGTGTGTGTGTGTGTGTGTGTGAGAGAGAGAGAGAGAGAGAGAGAGAGAGAGAGAGAGAGAGAGAGAGAGAGAGAGAGAGAGCATGCGCTCGCGCGAGCGAGTGTATGTGTTTGTGTGTTCACTTCACAATTTTGGTCCGATTTCATTCAGACGACGTAAAAAACGAAAGTGATAATAGCTTAGACGAATTTATTAACCAGCAATAGTTCGTCAGTTTCAAAATGGCGGTCATTTCAAATCTTTTAAACGACATACGTTTTCTGTCTTATCTCTGTTGAAAATCTGATTTCACCATCCCAATTTCAACCTGTTCGTCTAAGGCCGGGCGGCCACCAAATGCAGAGCGAAGTTGCACTGAGCGGAGCGGACTAAGCATTCAAAACCTAACCTGTTGTTTTTATCGTAAGTGCGACTAAAAGCGTAACGGTGCTGAACGTAACCAAGCGGCGTTGCTGGGCTGCGTTCCGAATAGTTCGACTCTGTCTAGGTTCGGTTTGAAGCTGACTCCGCTTTCCCCACCACGCTGACCACGCCTCCAAACTTATTTCTCGTTACCTCGGTTACCGTTGCGTAGGATACGGTTTTAAAACATAGTAGTTTCCTAGAAACCGTTACAGTAGACAATATTTAGATTTAAAAGATACAAACTCATTCTTTAAATGAACTCCGCTTCCGATTGCCGTTCATTTTCATCCGACTCAGCTCAGTGCGGCTTAGCTCAGCTCCGCATTTGGCGGCCGGCATAATTATGCTTTAAAATATATATAATCGGCACACTAATAACGCATGAGGTCTTTTAATATCTATAATTTACCGATAAATTTAAAGTTTTTACACAATTTCCCCCGCATCATCATATCATTGAATCTATTAAACATTTATACTTAGTTATTTTTATAGTTTTTGTTTAAATATGTATATGTACAAATATTGGAAATAAGATTTCACTTTCCCCGTATAAAATACGTATTTTTTCCATTTTTAGATAACTTAAATTACACATTTTAGAAATAAAGTTCATATCAAACGATACTGGGCATTAAAGTGCAAAATAATGAGCCCTATGATTTTTCTGAGTTGTCATACCCAGGACGTCTGCCGCCCTTCTAAGTCTTCCATGAAGAACCTTAAGCAAGAGGCACTTGCTATGGAAATGCTCACAAAGGTTGTCCAATCTTGTCTTGTGTTCTTGTTAATCCACCAGTACTTTATATTAAAAACTTAAAGTGTTTTTTATTGATTAAGGATATTAATGAACTAAGTTAGTGATAGCATGTATAGATAAATACAGATACAGAAATTTAAAAAAATATCAATAGAAAAAATCCTCCATAGCTATAGAACAGACAATAGAAAATATAGTATTTGCAATTTGACATGGGGAATCGAGCTCCAGACAGCCATAGTGCAACTGTCAACGTCACCTGAAGTGATAAGCTGAACTGCTGATAACAGAAGCGAAATGTGCTGCAGTAGATCCGTGAGAAAGAACACCAGTCTTTTTAATAAAAATGTCGATATATCGATATGTCACAACATCGATGTTTTTAGAGTGACAAGTCGATGTTTGTTTTCCATCCCTACATGTGAAATACATAATACTGTAATGAGGAGATTGAAATTGAGGCGGAGATCTATATTACCTGTTCCAATAAAATGTAACTATTCAGTGAGTGGTAGCGTGCAACAATAGCAACAATGCCACAACAAAACGATTGAGATTAAACACCACAAATACCCATAACGCTACACAAACACAATAGTGTTAGCGTGCAACAATGGCAACATGGCCACAAAACAAAATAGAGTGTTAGCGTGCAACAATGGCAACATCGCCACAACAAAACGAAGTGGTAGTGTGCAACAATAGCAACAATGCTACAACAAAACTGTGTGGTAGCGTGCAACAATGGCAACATCACCACAAAACAAAATAGAGTGTTAGCGTGCAACAATGGCAACATGGCCACAAAACAAAATAGAGTGTTAGCGTGCAATAATGGCAACATGGCCACAACAAAACGGAGTGTTGGCGTGTAACAATGGCAACATCACCACAAAACAAAATAGAGTGTTAGCGTGCAACAATGGCAACATGGCCACAACAAAACGAAGTGGTAGTGTGCAACAATAGCAACAATGCTACAACAAAACTGTGTGGTAGCGTGCAACAATGACAACATCACCACAAAACAAAATAGAGTGTTAGCGTGCAACAATGGCAACATGGCCACAAAACAAAATAGAGTGTTAGCGTGCAATAATGGCAACATGGCCACAACAAAACGGAGTGTTGGCGTGCAACAATGGCAACATCACCACAAAACAAAATAGAGTGTTAGCGTGCAACAATGGCAACATGGCCACAAAACAAAATAGAGTGTTAGCGTGCAATAATGGCAACATGGCCACAACAAAACGGAGTGTTGGCGTGTAACAATGGCAACATCGCCACACAAAATGGAAAATCAGGTACACTGCGCGATCTCTTAAAACTAAAAACCCAGTTAACAACTTACCATTACACGTGAATATTCCCTATTTATTTAGGTTTTTGTGATGGATCTTGTAAAGACAAAAGGGGGCGTTTCAGGGAGATGAGCAGTAAAATTTGAAGTACAGTAATTAATTTCTAAACTGAAAAATTTGAAATTATTTTAGATGAATTTTGTCCAACGATACAATAAAGACATTTCCCTTTACCACGCGAGACGATCGCAAAGCTTCTGAAACTAATATTATATTTTCAGCAAAGTTTACCACGGCAGCTAAGGATGTTAGCAACAGAAAGATTTACGCGACTCTTTGAACTTTCATATTGCCCGCGTCTTGCCCAAGTAATATTTTAACCTATAAGTTATAATTTATCGCTCGTAACACATTCAAACAGCCTGCAGCGCAGCTGGTTCGCTAACTTTGTACACGCTGGCAGTAACTTTGTTCAGAAACTAAAATTGCCTTTCCAATAGATGTGGCGGTCAACGCTTTGCCTTATAAAGAGAAAGTAAGTTCGATCCCGATAAAGTTATTTCTTCTAAACCTTTTTAAACGTTTTCCGGTCTTTAAACTGCCTTGCTGCCATTTTAAATTGCCAACATTAACATAAGTTACGGCTCTTTATAAAATATTTACGTTTGAATACAATCTGTTAAAACTATTTCAAGAAATCGGTTTTCTTAGATTTAAATTACTGTTTTACCCCGATAGTTTCCAAATTTGCTTTTTTAGCCATACTTATAACGGTTGTTGATTTGCAGAAAAATATTGTTTCCTTTCCATTACATTTTAATAAAATATTTCGATTGGGACTAATGAAGCGGTCATCATAGTAAGACCCAACCTTCCGGCGGAGGCAGCTTTAGTGAGCGGGTTAGCAATCCCACCGTACCTCTTGCTCATACTACTCTTACTCATCTATTCACACACACACACATCCACTACTCTACATAGCTTGGATAACTCTAAAGTGTAAAGCGATCCGTGGTAATAAAGTGTGAATGACACCTCTTAGTGTAGCTTAGCCTTATCTATGCATGCAGGGTTCTATACGGGCGGACATAATTTCCTTAGCTATTTGTAGGCGGTTCCATAAGTGTGAATACAAACAAGAGGGATATCGTCTGCATTAGCCCAAGTGTGCACAATGGTCGGACGTTAAACACAAAAAAAAGAGGGATCTTACAGTACAATAAAACGTTTGACCAAATGGAGGTTGACTTCTGTAACGAGGATCAAGAGAAAGAAAAATTGAAAGGGTATACACCAGAAAGTACCTCGGTAAGGAACTGGGACATCACCAATTAAAAGTGTGGGAGCTACCCACCTTGAATCCTTTCCAAAACCTAGTCTAGAGAAGACGCCGTAACTGATCATCTCAGGAATACAGAAAGGGACACAATAGATCTACAAGGACCGCAGTGCAATGGTAACCATACAAATTCATTCACTCAGTCATTTAAGACACAGACCTGAGACCATAGAGACCATAGAACGGAGACCTATCTATGACAAGCCTAATGTTCAAGTCCCGATGTAAATCATTGTTACGAATATACCATGGGGCATTTTAGAATGACACAGGCATATGAGGAATGCCTCGTAAGACTTTGTTTTGGTCATTTTGGATTTTTTTATATTCGACGGTTTTGTACAACCTCACAATTGTAAGCCATATGTCCATACTGGTTTCAATATTTGTTTATGTATTAAAATTGTATTCTGCACTGAAAGCTCAGAGTTACGTCCAAGCAGCCAGTAAAGTTTTCTATATTTTTTCTAAGCTCTTCAACCTTTTTCTTTACATGGACTTTCCACTTGAGCTTTGTATCCAGGGTTATCCCCAAGTATTTGGCATTGTTGGAGTAAGGAACAGCTTGAGCATTGATAAACAATGGATGGATGGCAATCTTCCTATTGGTAAAGTTTATATGTATTGATTTTGTCTCATTCAGTTTAACTCGCCAGCACTTTGTCCAGGTACTTATCCTATCCATTGCACTTTGTAGTTTATTCGTGGCCTTTTCAACACAAGCATCAACAGCAAGGATAGCGGTGTCATCAGCAAATGTGGCAACAATTGAATCAGCAATAATTCAATTATCTCGTGTATACAACAAATAGAGCACAGGTCCAAGGACATTACCTTGCGGTACACCTGCTGTTATCCTCTTTAATTCTGAGTATTCACAGCCATAACGAACTCGAAAGTACTTTCCTTTAATATATATTGTAATAACTCAAAGTACTGAGTTGGTAGGTCCCTGTGTAGTTTATATTCAAGGCTCTCGTGTCAAACCTTATCAAAGGGAGACGTCAAGAAAATCAGCTGAACATATTTTCTTCTCTTCAAGAGGTTTTTCAATTATGTTGATGATGCGGTGAATCTGATCTATAGTAGAATGCCTACGTCTAAACCCAAAGTGATGTGAAGGAAACAGCTGTCTGTCTCGAATGACCGGCTCAAGCCTTCTTAGAAGCAGCTTTTCGAAGAACTTAGACATGACTGGTAATAATGATATCGGACGATATGATGTTACAACGGAAGAGGGCTTTATCGGTGTTCAAATATAACAAATATTAATAGGATACATGCATTTCAGAATAAAGTGTTCCGTTGCACAGTAAATGCCTCATGGTATGTGAGAAACGATAAACACAGAGAACTCAAAGTGGAACTGGTCAATGAAGGAATAAAAGCAAGCGAATCTCCCAGCACTTGCGTCCTGAGATACGCATTCTCCTGGACCTTATGGAGCTTAGACGACTGCGTAGAGTGAAGCCACTGGATTTGATTAATTAATGTTACTTGGGAGTAACCAAGGCTTTTTATCCCTTAAAGTGTTTATCTTACATTTAAATCACTATATGAGTAAATAATCTCAGTTGTAACATTATGTCCATAAAAAAATTAAATTAAGGAGAACGAGGGATTAACCTTAACGGAACCTGCGACCATGAGCTGAGCAAGTTCAGAGATTAACCAGTGCTTAATGCCTCAAACTTCCTGACGTAAAATATTATGTACACATAGGTTCATGGTGTTTGTGAATTCTCTTGAAAAAATATCTACATCAAAAATAGCGTAAAAAATTTGTATACGAATGTATATAAGTAGTGCCTTTTTTTTACTGCATAAAAATAATAATGATACGTTAAACGGAATAAGCTACAGTTATTAATTTTAAGTTTGGTAAATAAATGTTAGTATTAACTAGCCTCTCAACATTTTTCAACTTTTATAGTTAAAAAATTAGCGGCTGTTTAGAATTTTAACTGTCTAATTTTATGAAAACTTTCGTGGCGCAAAGGTTTACGACAAAGATAAAATTTCAATTTAATGGATGATAAGACAAGCCATCTGTTTTAACGATAATAACACAAGATATTTATTTTTTTATCGTTGTATTTTGTTGAACAAGTTAAAAGTGGTATTACAATCGATTTTGAAATTATATTGAAAATTAAAAATGCTATTTAATGCATATGTTGACGATTGTCAAAGAGCGTAAGGGGAAAAAGTTATGATTTCTTTTCAAGATTGGTAATGACCGCCATTTTGAAACTGTTGAACGGATTTTACTGGCTAACGAGCTCGCCCAAGCTGTTGCCGAAATCGATTATCGAGCCAAGAATATATTCCCAATTCGACATGCAAACACGGCAAAGTACTTGGGAACGATACTTGATGCCGCAGCGCGACTGTTAGACAGAGAACGAATATTGTCGGTTGCATCTTTTCATTTGCAGGAGTAAGCCATTTTTTAAAAACACCCCCACGGTTAAACGATTTCGTCTAGAACCGATATTTTTTTGGAAAATAACCTTCAAACCTATCTGCACCTCGCTATGAAGTTTAAATTTTAATTAAATAAAAAATATATTTTTTATATTTAAAAAAAACATTTTTTAAAAAAATGTCCGATATGACAAAATGAGGGTAATTGAGGTATTGGGTATGTTTAGTAGCACATAACCCCAATGTTTGGTTTAAATTGCTTCTTCCGTTTACACGTGGGTGTGGATTGACTAAAACACAAAAATGGTCATTTAATAACCCCCAAAACGCTTACATTTTTTAAAAAATTCCTATGTGAAAATAACATGTCTCCCAACATGACTGAGTTATTTTAATAAAAAATATCCATAATTATTTTTTTGATTGCACAATAATAAGTGGAAAAACTTGTAAAAAAGGAAGAATTGAATCTAGAATTTGGGAAAAAGCATTAGCTTTCAGAGAGTAACCCGTGCTGTATCACCAAATGCTGAGCCTGTCTGGTAAGTTGTTCAACGACGTCGAATGTTACTCGACGGATTTCAGTGCTTCGTTGCATAATTGCCGCCTCACAGTATGTGCATACTGACGCCATATATAGGGTTCTCAGAGCAGAACTCGTCAATGAAGAAGGAAAGAAACGCTCACTGAAGACGGCAACGCATCCCCCCGGATGCGTATCCTGAGATAAACCGATTGCTGGACACTACGATCTCCAGGAATGAAACCAAATGTCTTTCAGGTTTTTGGCCCAAAAATTATTTTAAAAATCTTTAAATTTAGTTGAAATGTTATTAATTTCCCCTTTTTTGGCTGATGTAATTAATGTTTAAACGCTGAATTTTAACATAACTTTGAAGATGTAAATTTGAAGCATCATAGTACACTGGTTGATACAGAAATTAATACAATTTATTTAGCTCATCTGGTGATAAGCTAATAACATCACGTGTATTTTCCGGCTTCAATTTAGGCACTAGAGATAGGAATTTCACAGTTACCGCCTGAAGGGATCCACGGTAAATTTGTCTTTATAAACTCAGACCTTTATTTTTAATTTTTTTATCTATTGCACGCCTGACAAAAAAAAAATGTCCCTATTTCGGGGAAAAACCCCTTCCCAATCTGGCAACATTGGAACGGGAAGGTGTAATAGCTTAGAGATTTATTAACTTAGAGATTCGTTTTTCCTTCGACAATACCATGTAATAAGTTAGAGATCGACATGTGTAATAGTGGTGGGGCAGAAAACACCAAACTGTTAAAGAAAACTGTTTTTCTATAAAGGACAAACTGCTTTTTCAAACGGTAACAAGCAGTTGGATTTGGACTGGTTTATGATTTGTTAAACAAGGAACGGCTTTCCGCACTACCACACCTACGTTCTATTCGAACGTTGCCGTGTTAGGATTTAGAAAAAATATTAGTTTTTGGTTGCTGGTTTTGAATATGATAATGAGGTCACAGCCAAAGAATGAACACTATTGACAAAAAAAACATAGGCGAAATTACGAAACTGCTGATGTACTGCCTGTTGCAATAAGCAACACGGTATGTAGAACAGCAGTTGAAACAAAAGCATGGGGAAGAGGTAGGGCGAGGACAGTCGATTCCGGCGGGGCCGGAAAGTCAGTTTACTCCGGGTGACTTTTCTGTGAAGAATGTGCGACTTTTCTGTTCCTACTGGGCGGTGCCGAGAAGTGGCAGATCTGCGCTAAAAGTAAGTAGACGATTATTAGCGTACACTTCTTCCCTTTTTTTTAATTTTGGTTTGAAGGGATTAATATATATTTTGGGAACGTTTCATTTCACACAAGACAGTAGTGTTCATTCTTGGAGTTGCCACCAACAATAGTTGTAAGGTAACACATATCAAATAATTAAAGGTAATTTTTATAATGAACAACCGATAGAATATTATTCGAAGGACCCCGTACAAATGGTGCATCGGCCTTACTCCTAACAGCCGCAAGCGCTAAAACTGTTTTCCTGCGGTTTGCCTGCTAACTGTTTTCCCGCTAACTGTTTTTCTTCTACCTGCTTTTATGCTTTTCCCCTTTATTTCAAAGTTGCTTGTTGCTTGTATTGAAGTAAGAACTGTTTGGTCAATGTCAACCTTTATCTCATTTTGTTGCGAGTTGTAGTAACAACCTCTCACATTTTGTAGATACAGAGCCTAATTTTATTTAAACATATTTTTTACATTTATTATCATCATCAATATTTTTTAATCAAGTAAAAATATTCCAAATCGTTTGCATTTTGATAAATATGCGAAGGACTATTTAATTTTTAAGTAAAAAAAAGAATGCTTCTATTACAAATTCATTGCATTTTGTAAATATAAAATGGCATACATAATTATTACGTTTTGATAATGTAATTTATTACTACACTTATAAGGATTATTTTTATCCTTTCTAAATGCTTTATACCCAAAAACAGTTAAGGACATGGTGACAGTGGAAATGAAAAAGTAGTCTTAGAAAACTGAACGTACGTGCTTTATGTTTTAGCTGCTAATACAACTTTGAGTTTCAGTTTTATAAACCTGTTTTTTCAAACAGTTTTAAAAAGCAGCTTTTTTCCTCAATAAACAGTTTGTTGACGTTTTGTAAAAATAGCAGAAACGCCCACCTCTAATGTGTAATAAGATCGAGATTCCATACTGTGTACTAACATAGAAACTACAGTTCCGTCAAGTGTGTTGCACCGTGTGTATATGTTGCGGACGCCGCTGCTTGCAGGCGCTTCAGTATCTTTTATTTAACAAGTAGAATTCGCTTAGTTAAAGAAAGATATAAAGTTGATTTGGATAAGTTTTGTTCTGAAAGGCTTATGTGCAATGCTGTAAATGTATGCTAATTTACATATGTTGTAGTAATAGTAATAATAATATAAAAATTATGTTTGAAGGCTGCTTTATTCAAACGTGTCTTATCATAATGCTAGTTCCAGTGGCTCCATTCCATAACAAATTTCGCTACTAAACAGCAATAATACATCACAAAATCAAATATAATGTGATGCAAACATAATATAAATTGAATGTAAGGAAGTTTTGACGATTATAGTATAAAATTTATTTTATTATTTTAATAATTTCCACTTCGTTTGATTTTATCACCGTTATCGTCCATTAAGGTTTATTGTTCGTAATCAATGCGTGTATACGAAATAAAATTCACAGTATTGTAATAAAACCTGGTTTTACGGTATAGCATACACATAAATTTGGCATAACCTGAATTTTAAGCTAATAAAATTGTTGTGAAATAAAGGTTTATTGATTGAAGCTCCTCCTCTAACTACACTTCACAAATTTTACAAGCGGTTGATAGCCGTCATCTATCCACTTTTACCATTCTAACCTTTAAAAATAACAAATAACAAGTTACAGAAACTTTTGGAAACTGCGCGAAATAAAAACTAACGCAATGAAAGTTTATACTGTAAAATGCCGAAATGGATTCTTGGAAGAGATGAATTTACACGTAAATTGAAATTTTGCCGAGCAAATTAAACTTCCAAGCTGAAAGCTTACCGAGCGTTTATACTTAACGCCGGAACGGTTATGGCCAAAGCATCGGGCAGCGTTGCCAACTACCCTTTTAAAACACGCCGTCAACCACTATATGACCTTGCCGCTGTGAGAGACGTGACAACGTCGCACTCAATCAACGCTTGCGGCCCAGTACTATCTAGAGGTGGGCGTTTCTGCTATTTTTACAAAACGGCAACAAAGTGTTTGTAGAGGAAAAAAGCTGCTTTTTAAAACAGTTTGAAAAAAACAGGTTTATAAAACTGAAACTCAAAGTTGTATTAGCAACTAAAACATAAAGCACATACGTTCAGTTTTCTAAGACTACTTTTTCATTCTCACTGCCATCATGTCCTTAACTGTTTTTGGGTATAAAGCATTTAGAAAGGATAAATATAATCTTTATAACGGTAGTAATAATTAAATTACATTCTCAAAACGTAATAATTATGAAAGCCATTATATATTTACAAATTGCAATGAATTTCTAATAGAAGTTATTTTTTCTGTAGTACTTTATATATTTACCAACTTGCAAAACATTCTACAATTTAAATAACATTTGAACAACAAATTTTACATTTAAAACTTTCAAACAACTCACAACAAACAGTCTTTGTTAATTCCAACGGTAACTGACCAAACAGCAACTACTTCACTACAAGCAACTTTGAAATAAAGGGAAAAAGCATAATAGCAGGTACAAGAAAAGCAATAGCAGAAAAACAGTTAGCGCACTTCAACTTGGTAACGTCCGGCCACGTTCGAGTGGCGTGGCAGTAGGGGAAGTTTCACCGTCCCTTCCTTGTATAACAAAAGCATAATAGCAGGTACAAGAAAAGCAATTAGCAGAAAAACAGTTAGCGCACTTCAACTTGGTAACGTTTGGCCACGTTCGAGTGGCGTGGCAGTAGGGGAAGTTTCACCGTCCCTTCCTTGTATAACAAAAGCATAATAGCAGGTAGAAGAAAAGCAATTAACAGAAAAACAGTTAGCGCACTTCAACTTGGTAACGTTCGGCCACGTTCGAGTGGCGTGGCAGTAGGGGAAGTTTCACCGTCCTTCCTTGTATAACAAAAGCATAATAGCAGGTAGAAGAAAAGCAATTAGCAGAAAAACAGTTAGCGCACTTCAACTTGGTAACGTTCGGCCACGTTCGAGTGGCGTGGCAGTAGGGAAGTTTCACCGTCCCTTCCTTGTATAACAAAAGCATAATAGCAGGTAGAAGAAAAGCAATTAGCAGAAAAACAGTTAGCGCACTTCAACTTGGTAACGTTCGGCCACGTTCGAGTGGCGTGGCAGTAGGGGAAGTTTCACCGTCCCTTCCTTGTATAACAAAAGCATAATAGCAGGTAGAAGAAAAGCAATTAGCAGAAAAACAGTTAGCGCACTTCAACTTGGTAACGTTCGGCCACGTTCGAGTGGCGTGGCAGTAGGGGAAGTTTCACCGTCCCTTCCTTGTATAACAAAAGCATAATAGCAGGTAGAAGAAAAGCAATTAGCAGAAAAACAGTTAGCGCACTTCAACTTGGTAACGTTCGGCCACGTTCGAGTGGCGTGGCAGTAGGGGAAGTTTCACCGTCCTTCCTTGTATAACAAAAGCATAATAGCAGGTACAAGAAAAGCAATTAGCAGAAAAACAGTTAGCGCACTTCAACTTGGTAACGTTCGGCCACGTTCGAGTGGCGTGGCAGTAGGGAAGTTTCACCGTCCCTTCCTTGTATAACAAAAGCATAATAGCAGGTAGAAGAAAAGCAATTAACAGAAAAACAGTTAGCGCACTTCAACTTGGTAACGTTCGGCCACGTTCGAGTGGCGTGGCAGTAGGGGAAGTTTCACCGTCCCTTCCTTGTATAACAAAAGCATAATAGCAGGTAGAAGAAAAGCAATTAGCAGAAAAACAGTTAGCGCACTTCAACTATTAACGTTCGGCCACGTTCGAGTGGCGTGGCAGTAGGGGAAGTTTCACCGTCCCTTCCTTGTATAACAAAAGCATAATAGCAGTTACAAGAAAAGCAATTAGCAGAAAAACAGTTAGCGCACTTCAACTTGGTAACGTTCGGCCACGTTCGAGTGGCGTGGCAGTAGGGGAAGTTCCACCGTCCCTTCCTTGTATAACAAAAGCATAATAGCAGGTAGAAGAAAAGCAATTAGCAGAAAAACAGTTAGCGCACTTCAACTTGGTAACGTTCGGCCACGTTCGAGTGGCGTGGCAGTAGGGGAAGTTTCACCGTCCCTTCCTTGTATAACAAAAGCATAATAGCAGGTAGAAGAAAAGCAATTAACAGAAAAACAGTTAGCGCACTTCAACTTGGTAACGTTCGGCCACGTTCGAGTGGCGTGGCAGTAGGGGAAGTTTCACCGTCCCTTCCTTGTATAACAAAAGCATAATAGCAGGTAGAAGAAAAGCAATTAGCAGAAAAACAGTTAGCGCACTTCAACTATTAACGTTCGGCCACGTTCGAGTGGCGTGGCAGTAGGGGAAGTTTCACCGTCCCTTCCTTGTATAACAAAAGCATAATAGCAGTTACAAGAAAAGCAATTAGCAGAAAAACAGTTAGCGCACTTCAACTTGGTAACGTTCGGCCACGTTCGAGTGGCGTGGCAGTAGGGAAGTTCCACCGTCCCTTCCTTGTATAACAAAAGCATAATAGCAGGTAGAAGAAAAGCAATTAGCAGAAAAACAGTTAGCGCACTTCAACTTGGTAACGTTCGGCCACGTTCGAGTGGCGTGGCAGTAGGGGAAGTTTCACCGTCCCTTCCTTGTATAACAAAAGCATAATAGCAGGTAGAAGAAAAGCAATTAACAGAAAAACAGTTAGCGCACTTCAACTTGGTAACGTTCGGCCACGTTCGAGTGGCGTGGCAGTAGGGAAGTTTCACCGTCCCTTCCTTGTATAACAAAAGCATAATAGCAGGTACAAGAAAAGCAATTAACAGAAAAACAGTTAGCGCACTTCAACTTGGTAACGTTCGGCCACGTTCGAGTGGCGTGGCAGTAGGGGAAGTTTCACCGTCCCTTCCTTGTATAACAAAAGCATAATAGCAGGTACAAGAAAAGCAATTAACAGAAAAACAGTTAGCGCACTTCAACTTGGTAACGTTCGGCCACGTTCGAGTGGCGTGGCAGTAGGGGAAGTTTCACCGTCCCTTCCTTGTATAACAAAAGCATAATAGCAGGTACAAGAAAAGCAATTAGCAGAAAAACAGTTAGCGCACTTCAACTTGGTAACGTTCGGCCACGTTCGAGTGGCGTGGCAGTAGGGGAAGTTTCACCGTCCCTTCCTTGTATAACAAAAGCATAATAGCAGGTACAAGAAAAGCAATTAGCAGAAAAACAGTTAGCGCACTTCAACTTGGTAACGTTCGGCCACGTTCGAGTGGCGTGGCAGTAGGGGAAGTTTCACCGTCCCCTTCCTTGTATAACAAAAGCATAATAGCAGGTAGAAGAAAAGCAATTAGCAGAAAAACAGTTAGCGCACTTCAACTTGGTAACGTTCGGCCACGTTCGAGTGGCGTGGCAGTAGGGGAAGTTTCACCGTCCCTTCCTTGTATAACAAAAGCATAATAGCAGGTACAAGAAAAGCAATTAACAGAAAAACAGTTAGCGCACTTCAACTTGGTAACGTTCGGCCACGTTCGAGTGGCGTGGCAGTAGGGGAAGTTTCACCGTCCCTTCCTTGTATAACAAAAGCATAATAGCAGGTACAAGAAAAGCAATTAGCAGAAAAACAGTTAGCGCACTTCAACTTGGTAACGTTCGGCCACGTTCGAGTGGCGTGGCAGTAGGGGAAGTTTCACCGTCCCTTCCTTGTATAACAAAAGCATAATAGCAGGTAAAAGAAAAGCAATTAGCAGAAAAACAGTTAGCGCACTTCAACTTGGTAACGTTCGGCCACGTTCGAGTGGCGTGGCAGTAGGGGAAGTTTCACCGTCCCTTCCTTGTATAACAAAAGCATAATAGCAGGTAGAAGAAAAGCAATTAACAGAAAAACAGTTAGCGCACTTCAACTTGGTAACGTTCGGCCAGGTTCGAGTGGCGTGGCAGTAGGGGAAGTTTCACCGTCCCTTCCTTGTATAACAAAAGCATAATAGCAGGTACAAGAAAAGCAATTAACAGAAAAACAGTTAGCGCACTTCAACTTGGTAACGTTCGGCCACGTTCGAGTGGCGTGGCAGTAGGGGAAGTTTCACCATCCCAAAACTTGTATAACAAATCATAAATCAGTCCATTTCCAACTGCTTGTTTCCGTTTGAAAAAGCACTTTGTGGTTTATAGGAAAGCAGTTTTTTTAACAGTTTGGTGTTCTGTGCCCCACCACTAGGACTCCTATCCATCTTCAGATATAATTAAGGTAGACAGAGCTAGCTAACCGTTGGGAACTATCTGCAGAATAGGCAGAGGTTTCACTCGGTGCGAAATACGTGTGTCATGTTAGCGTCACGTGGTTTAATTGCACTGTGCCTTTTCAAAGTAAGTTATGAAACGGTCATCGAGGTAAATTCCGATGAGTGCCGACTTTAATCTCTGGATCACTTTTAGAGAAATCGTTAATAGTATTATATACGACTGTGTGTGTGTGTGTGTGTGTGTGTGTGTGTGTGTGTGTGTGTGTGTGTGTGTGCGCGCGTGTGCGTGCGCGTGCGCGTGTGCGTGTGCGTGTGCGTGCGCGTGTGCGTGTGCGTGCGCGCGCGTGCGTGTGTGCGTGTGTGCGTGTGCGTGCGTGCGTGCGTGCGTGTGTGTGTGTGTGTGTGTGTGTGTGTGTGTGTGTGTGTGTGTGTGTGTGTGTGTGTGTGTGTGTGTGTGTGTGTGTGTAGTTTTTTCCTATGATTTATTATACCATTATGCATACTATCTTCTACCATTTTCATGTAGTTTTTTCCTAAGATTTATTATACCATTATGCATACTATCTTCTACCATTTTCATGTAGTTTTTTCCTATGATTTATTATACCATTATGCATACTATCTTCTACCATTTTCATGTAGTTTTTTCCTATGATTTATTATACCATTATGCATACTATCTTCTACCATTTTCATGTACTTTTTCCTGTAATTGTTTATACCACTATGCACATTATCTTCCATCATTTTAATATATTTTTTCCTTTGATTGATTATACCATTATGCACATTATCTTCTACTGTTTTCACGTAGCCTTTTTTTCTGATTTATTATACCATTATGCATACTATCTTCTACCATTTTCATGTAGTTTTTTCCTATGATTTATTATACCATTATGCATACTATCTTCTACCATTTTCATGTAGTTTTTTCCTATGATTTATTATACCATTATGCATACTATCTTCTACCATTTTCATGTAGTTTTTTCCTATGATTTATTATACCATTATGCATACTATATTCTACCATTTTCATGTAGTTTTTTCCTATGATTTATTATACCATTATGCATACTATCTTCTACCATTTTCATGTAGTTTTTCCTATGATTTATTATACCATTATGCATACTATCTTCTACCATTTTCATGTAGTTTTTCCTATGATTTATTATACCATTATGCATACTATATTCTACCATTTTCATGTAGTTTTTTCCTATGATTTATTATACCATTATGCATACTATATTCTACCATTTTCATGTAGTTTTTTCCTATGATTTATTATACCATTATGCATACTATATTCTACCATTTTCATGTAGTTTTTTCCTATGATTTATTATACCATTATGCATACTATATTCTACCATTTTCATGTAGTTTTTTCATATGATTTATTATACCATTATGCATACTATATTCTACCATTTTCATGTAGTTTTTTCCTATGATTTATTATACCATTATGCATACTATCTTCTACCATTTTCATGTAACGTTTTCCTGTGATTGGTTATTCATTATGCACATTATCTTGTACTATTTTCATGAATTTTTTCCTAAGATTGATTGTGTTATTATGCACATTATTTTCTACCATTTTCATGTAAATTTTTCCTGTGAATTATTATTTCATTATGCACCTTATCTTCTACCGTATTCATGTAAAGTTTTCCTGATATTGATTATACTATAATGCACATTATCTACTACCATTTTCATGCAATTTTTTTCTGAGAATCATTATTTCACTATGTACATTATCTTCTACCATTTTCATGTAAATGTTTCCTGTGGTTGATCATACTATTATGCTCTTAATTCTGTTTTCGTTGTCACAGTGACAAATATAGCATAGAAAATAAACAAAACTTTTAATAAAGCCCGTATACAGCGTACAGAATTAAAAAAAACAAGAATCTCACTACAGTCAATTGAAACACCGACAATCATGTTGGAATTCAATCAAATTTATGCAATAATTACTTTTAATTGAACAACAAATATTGTGCACGTGCACTTCCGGTTAGACTCAAATAATCAGTTCAACTATTACAATATAGCCTAATAGAATATTGATCTCACTTCTAAAACGGTGTAAGCACGCTTACGAAGCAATGCTGTAATTTAGTTAAGGGTCTAGAAGCTATATTTCAGCCGGCGTGACAAGGGTATTACAGCTGAAATATATTACGGTAAATTGTACGTAACGTCCGACCGTGAATTTGCGTAATGTAATAACTATACATCTTCCTCCACACTTGTGCGTCATGTTTCTGTCACTGGTTTTAGATAAACGTCGGGCGCGCATATGTGTCGCTCATCTGAAGCGTGGTTTTGTTTTACACCAAGTTTCCATTTACGAAATACTCATCAAGAAAACACTAAGCTCAATATATTTA
>CM040188.1:9191971-9209471 GCA_022606455.1 Callitettix versicolor | reverse complement strand
CATCACCGTGTTAGGATCAACAACCATGTCAGTTAGGTTTTTATAATAAAGGTTTTCTTAACGCATCACCGTGTTAGTTCAGTTATGGAGTACTCTTTAAAAAAAATATGAAGTTTTTTTCATGCATCACCGTATTAGGCCCAGCAACCGTGTCAGTTAGGTTATGGAGTACTCTTTTTAAAAAAATAAATAAAGGTTTTTTTAATGCATCACCGTGTTAGGCCTAACAACCATGTTAGTTAGCTTATGGAGTATTCTTTAAAGAAATATAAAGGTTTTTCACGCATGACCATGTTAGGTCTAACAACCGTGTCAGTTAAGGTTTGGAGTACTCTTTAAAAAATTTAAAGGTTTTTTTCACACATCACAATGATAGGCCCAACAACCATGTCAGTTAGGATAAGTAGGATTCTTTAAAAAAATATAAAATTTTTTTCACACATCACCGTGTTAGGCCTAACAACCGTGTCAGCTAGGATACGTAGTATTCTTTTAAAGAATTTAAATGTTTTTTCACACATCACCGTGTTAGGCCTAACAACCGTGTCAGTTAGGTTATGCAGTATTCTTTAAAAAAATGGGTTTCTTATCAACTAAAACCCGTGTTAGACGTATTTTTATTGTTTTACCGATCTACAACATGCTACTTTTTTCGCCGGTAGCAATTTTGAGATTATATTGGTCACTTTTATTTTCGATTTTTATCGTACTTCTCGTGCTTTCATGTTTTGGATTTTTGCTTTTGGGCACATAATAAAGCATTTTAGTAAAAAAAATATCGAAAAATCCAATATATGCTGCACTGCATATTAACCATTTTTTCATATAATGTAATTACAGACACACACATGTAGTATATATATATATATATATATATATATATATATATATATATATATATATATATATATATATACTACCTTAAATTAAAGTATCCTAAAAAAATTGGACATATTATATATTCTGCACTCTGCTTCGAAAACATTGAAAAGTTTTAAATGAAAAATACCAGATTGTGATTATTAGAAATAATTTTGAAATAAATAAAACAGATTAAGATTTGTAAAATGGGATTAGATCTATGTCCATGTCAGGTGCCTAAATCTCAGGTCCAGTAAACAGTAATTAAACCTAACTACAGTTGACACATGTCACAAAACTAAATACTACATAATTATTTTGGGCTGGGTAAGTAGTATAATGACGTTTTTTAAAACGGGAATAGGCCTATGTTTATTTCAGATACTTAAACCATATTCGTACCAAATTTCATCTCAATTAGTCCAGTGGTTAAAGCGTGATTGAATAACAAACACACAAACTTTCAGAATTATAATATGGATTAGATAGTTATAGTAAAATATCAGCTGTTTTATATTATTTCGTATCGATCAGCTGATTTCATCGAACAGCTGATAGGCTATAAGTTTTAGGTTATGTTGTTAAAAACTAGCAATATTAACAACGATTATTATAAACGTTTATATTAACTTCGAATGTATTACGTTATGCACGTGTTCTTCAATTAAGGAAAAATACCGAAACCAAAGCAACACAACGTTTTCATATAATACGCGTGTACTGTTATCGGAAAGGAGGAAGAAAAAGAGACAGAAATATAGAGACGAAATTCGTCTGCTCTTTTGTTCCGTATTTCCCAGACTGTTCTTCTATTTACTCCTCTTGCCATAGCTAATATTAAGAGCTTTAATAAACAAAATAGTTCATTTTTAAATTTATAAATTACCGTGTATGTAAATATTAATTGAACCAAAGAAATGTAAATAACAATTAAATTAGTATTATCGCACTATATGTATTACAGATAAAGTTATGACTCCCGTAGTAGGCCTAGATCTAAAACCGAGTAAAGAGAATTGAATGAAAGTCTCGAAGATAATATCATTAAAAAAAATGAAATATTTTAAAAAGACTTATTGTATAAAGAAGCAAACATTCGAAATTAACTTTTTATGTAATTAAATTCTTTTCGTTTTCCAGAAATACATAACCTGTCATCCCGATTCGAGATAAAAGAGGTTATGTTATAATAAAAATAATTAAATATGAATGTTATTAAGAATAATTATAAATTAATAAAACATATTTTCTAACTATTGAAAGAGATTATAAATGAATTATTTAAGGGATGTTTTAAAATAAAAAATAAATATTCAGGTAGTCTGTAATTAACACGTTCACACGCTAATACTGGTGACGCACGCCCGTCTTCAAAATAAGCGGTGTGTGCCACGCGTGACGCACACATTTTCTTACTTCATATGGGCTTATTTATAATGACGCCCAAGTTTGAAGCATAGAATTGTGTTGTACGACCATTTTAAAGTATGCTAGAGTGACAATAGTAGTATTAGATTTTGGTCTATTGTTTCTTTACCCTGGAACACCTTATAATTTAAAATAACAAATTTTCAATTCAATAGAAATTCTAGAAGCATATTTTTAATTTTTAAATGTAATTTTAAATATAATGATTAATATTATACTTTTGCCCACTGATTATTTTTCTGTATCTTAGTGAACTTTATCGATAAAATAAAATGAAAACACATTCAAAATAATAACATATATTGACAATTATAACATTAAGACATCAAAGAGAAATCATAAAACTTATGGAGTCCTTTACTTGAAACTTTATGTGTGTACGGATCAATAAGAGTGTGCTACAAATGACGCACTACGACTATTATAGCAATGGTTTACAAATAGGCACCGTGTGCCACCAGTGACGCACGGACGAAACCTCTAAAATATATAGAAATATAGTTTGTTTTCCGGTTGAATACCATTTAAAGTGCTATATAGACATATATTTTAACAATTTTGCGGAAAAAGTGTATGCGTATAGTTGAGATTTCGTGTTAATTACCATAATACACGTAATTGTTATGTAAAAGCGGCCGTCGTCGTGAACATGTTAGTGGACGCATACAAAACGAAATTTTTATTCTTTCGTAAAGCAGAATCGATTCGGAAGCAGTGGCCCATCTAAGATGTTCCCTCTTTCGGGCAAACACGGCAGAAGGAATGTTGACAGCTAAAGGCAATTTAGTGTAATAGGATACCGCTCCTAAAAGGGGTCATGCTGATGACCTGTCTAGGTAAAATAGGATTTAATAAATCGTTCTGCAGTGTTCCCTCAACAGTCGGTTGGCCGAGCATTTTTACAATTGCTTTTACTTTATCTCCGGACAAAGTGAAAAGAAAGTTTTACGATCGCGAACAAAATCTATGTTACGATTTTGATCAATCTTTGCGTTTTCTAATCCACATTTTCATTTGGATGTCTGTCCAATCTGTTACTAAAATCGGTTTGCGTACTAAGTTTGAAATCGGATAAAAAAATGCGAACGTGACAGTGCTAACACAGACACACACAGACACACACACACAGACACACACACACACACACACACACACTTTATCTGGTGTGTGTGTGTGTGTGTGTGTGTGTGTGTGTGTGTGTGTGTGTGCGCGCGCGCGCATGCGTACGCGCGCGCGAGAATCTGAATACGACATCCGTTCGTCATAACCTTTTCTAGAATAAACATTGTTCCGATATTTTGCCAAAACATCGTCTGGCATCTTCGAGGTGATAATCTCGTTCCAGAAACAAGTATATTTTCTGAACATATTTCATCCGTTAAATAAATTTAATTTAATTTAATTTTTTTTGTGTTTAACGTCCAACTATTGTACACACTAGGGCTAATGCAGATGATGGGATGGTTTATAGCGTATGAAAATGCCAAGCCCTGGCCGGGAATCGAACTTGGGTCCTCAGGGTGAAAGCCCAGTACGCTATCAACTAGGCCTCCGAGCCGGCTAAATAAATAACACGATATATATATATATATATATATATATATGCTATATATATATATATATATATATATATATATATATATATAGTAAAAATATAAGCAATGATGATAATCAACCTGGGAGTGTTAATTTTCAAAATAACACGCAGTTCAGACATTTGCAAATTGATTTCGAGAATGCTTTGCAAAACCTACAGTTATTTGAGTGCAATAATTGTTCTAGAGTTTTGATTAAAAACAAAGTATTTGATGTGTCCTCACAGTGTAAAAAAAATCGAAGCAAATACACATTGGCCAATAATATGAATCCTGGAGTCATTCCAAGTGAACTCGAAAATTTAACTTTTATTGAGCAGTTACTTATTGCGAGAGTGCAGCCTGTGATGCGCGTATACAGAGTCAAAACGCACGGAATGCCGGGACAGTTTGCATATAAAGGCAATATAATTAATATTGGTCAAAATATCGATGAAGTAGTACGATTAATATATAATGTATAAAATATAATAAAATATTGTGATATTTCCTTATTTCTCTTTGAAATTATTTTGCACCACACACACTATCCACATACAAATACTAATCAAAACATTACCGAATGTTTAATTATTCATTTGTGTAAAAAAATTATTCTTATACTTTTTATTATTCATAATCGTAATAAATCATTGCTTCGCCCCATTTGTCCCGGGGGGATTCCTAGGGATAAAACGCAAAATAAAAATTTTATCATGTAACTTGAAATAAAAACAAAAGAAATAGTTTTGTTTTCAACAGTAGATAGCAGCACGTATCACTAACGTCATAATTTAGTAATAAAAAAATTGTTATTCTGTAATTTTTCGGTTATATCATTTCTACTAAATAGCAGCATTTCACTTCAGATAGCAGCACAGAGTAAAACAAGATTATTAAAAAAAAAACCAGTTGAAATACAACTTCTCTGTTTAGTCTAGTTTCAATTTCAAATAATGCCACCAGATGGCAGGCAATTGCAATCGGTAAGTTTTATTGAAAAACATTTAATATTAACACAGAAAAAATTGCAGGATTTTCTATTGTGAATTAAGAGCGTTTTAAAATTTCATTATGCCACAAGTGATTATTGTGATTTTATTCTTCGGCGAGACAGTTGTGTGTCCCCTATCATTATAAATATTTTATTAAAATTCACAGTAGTCACATATATTTTAGAAAAAACAATGTAATTTTATATAAAAAAAGAGCTACTTTGTGCTATATTTATTGTTGTGTCCAAATAAAAAAATAAATATGAAAAAAATTAACGTAAACTGTATTTTTAAATTATTGTATTAAATATCGCCGAAAATTTACCTCACAAAAAATCAAATAACAGGCTCCAGCTACATAAACTAATATGAAACAAGTTTCTCCGTATAGAATTTAGAATTTAGTACAGATAAACTCCGCTAGATATCAAAAGTTATTAGGAATAGAAACTAATAATTAGTTTTAGTTTGTACTAAAATGTAACAGATGGCGCTGTGATGTTTGCGATGCTTTATAGTCGTCAGAATTGTTAAATACAGTAATAATGTAAGTACCACCAATAACTAGTTTTTTCGTAAAATAATAATTATTACTTACAAAAAAAGGGACGTATAAAAGTATTTCGATGAATATAATATCAGGCTTTACAGAAACTAAAACACAATATTACACCCTAATGTCTGACGAGTTTTTTTTTCTATATTAATAAGGAAGTTCTGAAATGGGTAATCGACCACCACAACCGGAAGAACAGGGATCTCATCATAACGTTCGTAGACTTTAAGAAGGCTTACGATTGTATTCACAGAGAGTCCATACTGAATACTCTAAAGGAATTGGGCCTTAACGATAAACTAATCAACCTCATAAAAATCACACTACAAGGCACGATGTCCAAAGTAAAATTCCGAGGAGAGGTGTCGGAACCTTTTGAAATAAGAACGGATCTGAGACAAGGAGATGGCCTTCTACCCTTTTATTTAACTGCGTACTAGAAAAAATTATCAGAGAGTGGAACAAAGTCAACGGGCAAGTAAAAATAGGAAGAAAACTCAAGCTAAATTGCGTGGCATTTGCGGACGATCTAGTGTTGCTCTCGAACACTTGGGAGGACTCAGAACAACAGATCGAGTCACTGAAAAACATCGCAGGGAAAGTTGGCCTCCGAATATCCTTCGAAAAAACGGAAGTGATGCCGACAAGGAGGACAGCACAGAGGTATATGAAGATCGGAGGTGAACTGATAAAAATTGTCGACAAGCTCAAGTATCTGGGAGAAACCATCACCAGAAATAATAGGGAGAAAACGGCAATAGGTAACAGAACAGCCAAACTAAGGACGGCGTCGAAATTAATATACGACACCTACAAGACAAAATCGCTATCCATAAAGTCAAAGATCAGACATTATAACACAGTGACCTGGAGCACTTGTGTACAAGGAGGCCGAACACCTTATCGACGTATTCAGAAAGAGAGGCCTGGCATTTTACGGACACCTGATCAGACTCCCAGAAGAAAGGCTCACCAAGAAATTACTGAACTACCAGTTGAGCACAAAGATAAAAAATAATTAGCTCAAGGAGATAGAACAAAACTTGGAAGACCTAGGGATAACCGAGGAACAGTTGAGGAATGGAGTAGAGAAAGCCATACTCAAGGACAAGGAAATGAAACTCAACTTTAGATAAGCAAGCGACCGAAAGGGCATGACAATCTCAGAAGAACTTAGGAAAAGGAGATCACAAAGGCTGAAGAGGTATTGGGAGGAACAACGCGCCAAGAAGATGAGACCTCATTAATGACTGAATGTGCTCCAGTGTGGGCCTAACCAAAAAAAGGAAGTGTGTGTGTGTGTGTGTGTGTGTGTGTGTGTGTGTGTGTGTGTGTGTGTGTGTGTGTGTGTGTGGTGTGGTGGAGTGTGTGTGTGTGTGTGTGTGTGTGTGTGTGTGTGTGGGTGGGTGGGGTGTGTGTGTGTGTGTGTGTGTGTGTGTGTGTGTGTGTGTGTGTGTGTGTGTGTGTGTGTGTGTGTGTGTGTGTGTGTGTGTGTGTGTGTGTGTGTGTGTGTGTGTGTGTGTGTGTGTGTGTGTGTGTGTGTGTGTGTGTGTGTGTGTGTGTGTGTGTGTGTGTGTGTGTGTGTGTGTGTGTGTGTGTGTGTGTGTGTGTGTGTGTGTGTGTGTGTGTGTGTGTGTGTGTGTGTGTGTGTGTGTGTGTGTGTGTGTGTGTGGAGTGTGTGTGAAAGAAAACCGTATGAAATCTGACATTTTAAAAGTAAATGTGGGCAGAAAAAGGTCAAACAACACACCGTTAACGCACTGTTAATTAATTCAACAGATTTAAATAATTTAATGAAGAGGATTGCAGATAATCGGTAAAACAAACTTTTCCTTTACTTTAACTAATATCACCATCTTATGAGTGATGTCCGAGCATTACGAAGACACTCTGTATAAGTGAATTTTTAAAGTATGTAAAGTCAAAAAAATTATCATTAATCCTTATTTTTTACTGTCACAAGCCTAATATAATTATCGGTTATTCGTTTAATGACAGTATGTTTGCAATATTTAAAGTGTTCAATTAATTTCTTATTAAAACGACACAACCGACAACAACAAAAACCCGAAGTGGGGAGGGGGGAGGCTGAAATTTTACGAGAAAAACAATAAAGCTTCCTCCTGCCGCGCTAAATAAGTGCTTCAGATACAAATTCAATTACAGTCTGTTTTAAGGTTACATTACTGCTTGATAGATTATTGAATGCTTTTAACTTTGCGTTATTTTCGGAATAAGATATTTGTATAGATACTTTTAAAATGCACTACACAACTGTACATGGTTTTACAAAAATAATAACGCAATATTATGTTTGACTTGGACACATTAAAAGACCAAACAAATTTTCAGTCAACTATTTTCAAAATCCGATATTTTACTTTATTTTGCAAAAAAATCCTTTCAAATTGAAAAACTGGTACTATAATGCGTTCTTATTGTTGTATGCATTTTGTATTTCATGTATTTATAATTGAAAAACATGAAAAGGAATTTAATTGTACTTTTATATCGAGCACAGACCTGCCTTTATTAATCATCAAGTGGTCACGTAAGGGAATACAGCTAAATATCTTGGCATGACATTAGATGCCAAACTTAGGTGGAAGCCACATGTGAAGAAAAAACTAGACGAGTTAAAACTAAAATTCAGAAAAATGTATTTGTTATTGGGTCGTTGTTCTTCCCTATCAGTGCACAACAAGCTGTTGCTGTATCAAGTCCTTAAGCCGGTATGGACTTACGTCATTCAACTTTGGTGTTGTGCCAGTCAAAGTAGCAGACATTTTATTCAAAGATTTCAAAATAGGATGCTTCGGGGTACCGTTGATGCTCCTTGGCACATCCGAAATGACAACTTGCATAAAGACCTAGCAGTTACAACTATCGATAGTGAAGTTAGAAAATTTGCTCAAAGTCACAAACAAAGACTACATCTGCACATTAATGTCGAGGCCCTTCAGCTACTCAACAACGATGGCGTGGTTAGAAGATTGAAAAGAGTAAAACCATTTGAACTGTGTAGTTTTTAAGCCTCACTATTTAAGAGACTATTAGTTCTGAACTAGATTACTGTCAGTGGATGGAACTTAGTATAACTTTTATGTATTAATTTAGGTGCAAAACAAATAGCTTATTGGTGTTGCACTAGATTGCTATAATAGAACAAAATTGTACTTTTAAATTATTTTATTAAATATTGGCAAAAAGTTAAATATTTTCATAAAGTAATATGAAACAAGTTACTGTATATAGCATAAATGATTCAGTTTAGTAGTTCAGATGAATTCCGCTAGATAGCGTAAGTGTGTACTTTTATTGCAGGAAGAATGGAAACAATTTTAGTTTGTGCTAAAGTATTTTTGTATAATTTTAAAAACTGCGGACGTTTTAAAATAAATTATAGTGTAAAATATTTCGATATCGTATAATATTATAAAAGAATTATAAAACACGTTTACTTTCGTAAAAACGAGCAAATTTTTTATTACTTTTCTACAGCAAAAAAGATAATTGATTTCGAAAAAACAGAAAACTTTAATAAATAGTCGAATATTTTAATACAGTCTTTACAGTACCTAGCAAAATCCTGTCAACGTTTCGATATGGTGTCAATTACGTCTCGTAAAAAAAAACACAACTTTGTTTTGAATAAATTTTGCACAAAGTAAAATTTAATTTTAAAAGTAATTTGTAAGTTTAAAATACTGATTTTAATTGAAAAATAAAAAAAAATGGAACTGGCCGGACAGTTGGACAAATAGTTCCAATTTGTTAATACTTTCTCAATTTTGAAAACTGGGCTTGGCATGTAATATATTGGTGTTCATTAGCAGTTCAAATTATTAATTAACTCTTTTTACATTCTTCTTCTTTTCTGCTAGGATTATTATCACTATGTTCAGTATAATGATCTGCCTTCCCCAGCTTCGTCAATTCTACTTTCGTTGACGAGTTTCACTATATCTATAAAAAAGAGTATAGATATAGTTTTTGAAGATAGAAGTTCTCCGAAACGCGTCAACGAAAGTAGAATTGACGAAGCTAGGGAAGGCTGATCATTATACTGAATATAGTATTAATTAACTTCGTATATACATAATAAAGAACAATCTTGTTCAAAGTATGTGCTAGATTAACTGTTAACGCTCTAACATTTTGTATTTCATGGGCTGGGTACGTAGTATAATGGCGTTTATTATAACTGAAATTGTTCTTATTCAACTTAGATATTTTTTAAATAAATAAAAATTTAATGTAAAAAAACAGACTGCGTAACCGTGACGGCCGAAACCTTACATGTCAGGGCGGCCTATCGCCATCGAAAAAAGCTAGATTTTGTAGCAGATAAAAATGAACGTTTTTACTTCAAAAATAATTATTGGAAATTTATTTAACACGGCGAGACAGCTGCGTGCCGCGATTATTTTTCTCGTTTCGTGTTTTAAAATTTAAACAATTCCCAAGTTTCACAATTTTTTAATTCACCTTTTTAACGATCGCCAACAGACAAACAAAAGTCAGCTTAAAAAATGTATTCAAAGAATCAACTCGCGAAAATAAATTACAAATATTTCAACAACAATAACATTTCCATGTTTCTATTTACATTTTAAAACGTTACAGGCGCATATTGCGGAGTACAGTCACGTCTAATAGTTTATCAAAATGATTTATTATTCCAAAACTATCCCCCAATGGACGATAACTCACCCCACGCTCGCTTACTGAAGCCCGCAGGAATAATTTCATTAGAACAGGAACAGGGAACAGTCTTTCGACTTTCCCGACTCCCAAAGGATTCCGGTTCTCATGAAGATATAGCGTAGCGTTACTGTACGGTGCGATAGGTTGTGCCGCGAGGTAATCGATTATAATCGGTGTCAAAGCATCGCTAAAATTACTCCTCGCTAGAATTTAACACTGCCATATTTGTTTTAAAACCCGTAAAAACTTAACGAGCAGGCTATAATAGTATTAGTTCACAAAGTTGTTTTAAAAATCGGGCACTTTTCTCTGACGTGATACAATCGAATTTTTAAAAATGTAGACTAACTTCTATCAGTATGATAAGACCTACGAGAGCTTTGTGAACGTTCGCTGCTGGTGGACATCTTGTGGCAAAGTATTCAACTACAGTTAAACAGACAATAATACTGTCTATTTCCTCAAACGTGCCTCCTCTGCTTGCAGCGTTCCTAGCGACAGATAGTGCAACTACTTGGACTTCAGCCGTTAATAACGAGCAACTTTTTATAATATCTGTACCTCTAGCCCGTTTATATTCAATACTTATATCTTTACGACCGTACTAATTAAGGCTTTGTATTGTTACCGTTTAAATGAAAGAAGCCGTTATTCGAATATGAACACGTGACTTGAGCAGCTGGTACGCGCACAGAATGACGTAAGCGGAACCAAATTTATCTACAGAGCCATAACTCGACAATATGTTCATCGATCCGAATGGATTTTGTTTTTGTTTTTGTTTTTTTGTTTAACGTCCGACTATTGTGCACACTTGGGCTAATGCAGACGATGGGATGATTTATAGCGTATGAAAATGCCAAGCCCTCGCCGGGAATCGAACCCGGGTCCTCGGGGTGAAAACCCAGTACGCTGTTCACTAGGCCACCGAATGGAAGTGGTCGCGTTAGATGGAGGTCACACAGTCATGTAACTCATAATAGTGCTCATTAACGTTGTAAAGCTTACAATCGTGCGATTCGTAGCAGAACTTCTTCACTAAGGTACGATAATTATTACAAAAATGGAGGGCAAGACTGGCTGGAAGACAAATAATGGCGGTGTTAGAAATATGTAAGCGCAGGAGCCATCTATCTACGAGTTCGGCGTTCAAGCGGAACATGGTAGTTTCGAACGCCTCCAGTAGGTGTGCTGTACACTGCAATGTAGGTATACGACGAAACTATAATATAGCAAACGGCCTGTGCGAGATTTTCTCGCGTATAAAGAGAAACCCTCCAGCTCCCTCCAAAAGTCCAAACTGTTATAATGTTTATTTTACCAGCTGGGAACTTATACTACTCAGCAGTATTGAAGACAAGGAGGAAGCGTGGTGATAAAATGGGAACTCGACTTCTCACTCGCACAATTTTTTTTCTCTATCCCATTGGTGTTTTTAGAAGGCCGTTTTAGCCGCCTCGATGGCCTAGTTGATAGCGTACTAGGCTTTCACCCCGAGGACCCGGGTTTGATTCCCGGCCAGGGCTTGGCATTTTCATACGCTATAAATCATCCCATCGTCTGCTTTAGCCCAAGTGTGCACAATAGTCGGACGTTAAACACCAAAAGAAAATACAAAAAAAAGAATCGATAGCCATCAAGAGGGAACACGCTATATCCAACAGTGCGAGAAATGCACTGCAGCCAGAACACCGGAAGTTGGCTACTGATTCAAATCCGTTTTTACCGGCTACGAGTCAGGTCACAAGTACGATGTGTGTAAGTGATTGTGGTTCAAGGAAGACTTTATACCAGGAACTACTATCGTGTCGCGAATTCTGCAGGAACCTTTTCCGGTTCAATCTAAATTTGAGCTCTGCCGCCGCTGTTTAAACTTCGATGGAGGCCAGCCGTGAGCAGGAGCAACGGGTACCGAAACTTTCCTTACCCTAACCATTTGCCTAAGCTTGATTCTACCAAGGACTGCTGGTGTGTTACACTGAGTTACACAACCTAATTCTGCTTGCTAACACCGACAAACATCCACCTTGAATTCCCGAACTTCGGTGGTCGAACATTGCGCGATAAAACTTTAATCTGATAAAAAAAAATCGTTAGGTTAGGTTATGGGTTAGATTAGGTTAGGTTAGCTTGGGTTGGTTATGGTTATGGTAGGTTAGATTATGGGTTAAGATTAAGATTATATATTAGAAGAAAGAAACCACAGGCACTGCGATCGATTAACCTATTGTGCAACTTAACCTCTTAAAATATCTAGTTCAGCAGATTGGTGCTCCTAATAAGTTCCAGCAACCCACTGACTAGCTCACTCTGCTGAAGATCTTTAGGTTCTTGGAAACGAAAAACCCCTAGCCTCCTACTAGTAAGAGCCTCACAATCATAAATTATGTGACCTGCAGTTTCCTCCTCCTCACTGCACAATCTACACACGGTTTCTTCGTGATACATTCCTATCCTCTTCATGTACACCCTCAGACCACAGTACCCTGTTATGAGCCCCATGATCCTCCTATGTTGTGCTCTGCCCAGGACATCTGCTGCCCCTTTAAGTCCTCCAAAAGGAACTTTACGTAAGAGACTTATACTATGGGAATGCCCATGAAGGTTGTCCCATCTTACCTGGTGTTGATTTGTAATCGACCTATTAATGGCGGATCTGGCCAACGATAGAGAAAATCCTAAAGCTGGCTCATGTCCGATAAACTCAGATGCAGATCCAAGTCCAGCTAGTCGGTCTGCCTCCTCATTACCTCAACTTCCCTATGCTCCGGAACCCAGTGAAAAGTTACCCGATTATCCAGGGACAGAGCGTCAAGATTCTTCTTACACTCCCAGACCAGCTTGGACTGTATTATAGGACCCGCAAGTGCTTTTATACAAGTGCTGATTATCGGTATGAATATTAGTTACGGGTTAGATTAGATTAGGTTAGCTTCGGTTGGTTAGGTTAGGTTATGGTTATGGTAGGTTAGGTTAGGTTAGGCATTTGTCAGTCTCCTGCGTCACTCAACTGCGCACCAGAAGGTTCTTAGTTCGAGCCACAATTTCTCCCTTACCGTTAACACTGATCCCTCGTACTCATTAGTGTAACTGGCATAAAGTATAGACGCAAAAAATATTATGAAAACTTTTAAAAAAACATCTATTCGTCGTAATCGGCAATTGTACATCTTACCACGATCTTACTCCAATACCTCATTTTTAGTGCAAAATAGAAAGACACTTTTTTAGTTTGTGTTTATAGATTTACCTCAGGTGAAACGAATGTTTTATTGTAAACACTCTTCACGTTAGTCTAAAATCAGGTTATGCAAACGCAGATTTAACTTGTACTAATTTGCAGCTTACATTTTTTATTTCTAGCAAGCAAACTTATGTAGGTTATGTTTTGTAATATTATTATAAAATTAATTAAAGCATTTGTCGTTTCATTAGAGTATACGCTTCTATTTCCTTTAATTAAAAAAAAACAGTTCTTTCTTTTCACTATGTTCAGTATAATAATCTGCCTACCTTCGTCAATCCTTCTTTCGTTGAGGCGTTTCGGAGAACCTCCATCTTCAAAAACTATTTCTATACTGATCACCAATGGCTCGTCTTATTTATAAATTCTAAGCTCCTCGTACCCCTTCTCTATTTACGTGCCTGTGTTCAACACGAGTACATTAAACCTAACGTGCTCGCTTCTGATTGGCTCTTTAAAATCATAAGTTTCTTTCTTTTATTTAATGTTAAAACTTGACCGCGGCTTGATTTAGCTCAATTGTTTTTAGTTTTTTTCTAAATAGGGTGCAATTACGAAAAAAATAAATACGATAGCGTACTAGGCTTTCACCCTGAGGACCCGGGTTCGATTCCCGGCCAGGGCTTGGCATTTGCATACGCTATAAATCATCCCATCGTATGCATTAGCCCAAGTGTGCACAATAGTCGGACGTTAAAAAAAAAAAAAAAAAAAAAAAAAAAATAATATAATTATTTGAACTCTTGTTAATTTAAAATTGTTACGTAAACTTAACAAATATTCATAAACGGGATATAAATCACTTGGTTTATAAACTTACTTTATTTTCATTTTAACGAGATATTGTTAATATTTTAAAACTATAATACCTAAATAACTTTATGTTATTTCTATTTTTTTTAACGTTATTATCATTTGGTTGTTAACAATACATAGCCTAGCCAAACTGTAAGATAACCTATTTTTTGTAGCATTCTTAATAAAGTTGCATAGTTGCATAAACTAACCTATAACCTAAGTGCGTAATGAAAAATAATCTAAGATTATATACTACACAAAAGGAAATAATAGTTTAAGTTAAAAAAGCTTAAAACATCAGAGTTTATATAAGCCTACCTTACTTGTAGAATTGGTAAAATGTATAACCTAGTTTATTTACACACAAATACTTCAGAAACAATTGTGCCTTCTGCGTTTTATTTTCAGTGCAGTTTCTTAAAGTCTGTTCGAAAGAAATAAAACAATTAAATTAACATATTATGCATACAATTAATTAACACATCAACTCACTACACTGTTAAAATACACACTAGAAGATTACAATAAATATTAAACGAACAAATCAACAATGGTCGCTGTTAGTTCATCCAAACAACGCCTAGACGTCGCCACTAGTTAAATAGCGCTGCCTTCTGCATTGAAGAATACTACTAACCTACTGAACTAGTGAGATTTCTAAGAAATAAAGGTAGTGAATAAATCCTAGTTTAACCTAAAATAAATAATTTTTACGTCTTTTATCGCGAAATAAATTTTTGCGTCTGTAATACTGATAACTTTTATTTAATATTACTGTAATATAAATTATTATGTTTGTAAAATCAACTGTCACTGGTTTTGCTCTACAAGCTCGAACTTTCTCTGATTACTGTCTACATTCGCAGAGCGATAATGAAAAAAATCGAAAAAAAATACTGAAAAATCTAGCAAAATCCTATGAACTGGTTTATACGAATTGAATTTTAGATTGTTTACAAACCAAATTTGGGGAAATATATAATAAGAAAATGTTTGTTCTAGATTTTTGTATAAGTAATTTACGTACGTGTTAACTATGAGAGATTAAAATATTTTAGCTTGACATGCTTGTGACCCTAGTCTTCTGAATAACATTCCTTAAGGACTGTCCGAATAACTTTGTCCAAGGTAAAAGGTACGACTATTATGGCAATCATAAAACAGCCATTATATTTTAGGCGTCATATTTTCAGCGGTTTATCGTCGATTATATTTTCCTATTCATTAAAAACAGCGCAGAAAGTCTAAGCCGCAAGTGTGCTTAAAAAATAGCGTAAATTATCGTTTATAATCGTTTATCTTTTGAAATATATGCAAATCTTTGAATATATTTGAAGTGTCGTTAAAGAGGAAAAACAAAGAAAAAAATTACACACACACTTTCGCATATACGAGGTGTGTTCAGAAAGTAACGAGAATTTTAATTTTTTGAAAAAAATATTTATTTATTCTTCTACATTGATGTTGTCGCCTTCAAAATAGTCCCTATTGGAGAGATTATGCACTTGTGCCAGCGCTTCTTCCAATCCTCGAAACACTTCTCAAACTCGATCTTTGAGATAGCCTTTAGTTCTTTCAGCGATGCGCTTTTAATGTCATCTACGGCTGTAAAATGACGGCCCTTTAAGGTTCCCTTTATTTTTGGAAATAGGAAAAAGTCATACGGAGCCATGTCTGGCGAAAATGGAGGCTGGGACATCGTTACAGTACTGTTTTTGGTCAAACATTCACGAACAAGCAATACTGGTGTATTATCGTGGTGCAAAAGCCATGAATTGTTTTTCCACAGATCCGGGTGTTTTTTTCGGATTGCTTCACGCAAACGGCGTTGAACTTGTAGGTAGTACTCCTTATTGACCGTTTCACCTGGTGGCGGGAATGCATGATGCCATTAATATCGAAGAACACGGTGAGCATAACCTTCACGTTCGACCGCACTTGTCGAGCCTTTTTCGGTCTTGGCGAACCAGAATGCCTCCACTGGGGTGATTGAGCCTTAGTTTCTATTGAGCCTTAGTCATATCCGTAAACCCATGTTTCGTCACCTGTTATAATACGTTTTAGTAATTCTGCATCGTCGTTGACTTCATTTAGTGACTCCTGAGCAACTTCCATTCGCCGCTGTTTTTGTTCAAAATTCAACAATTTTGGAACGAATTTTGCTGCCACGCGTTTCATACACAAAACACTAGAAACAATGTCATGACATGATCCAATCGATATACCAACATCATCAGCGACCTCTCCAATTGTGATTCGGCGATTGTTCATAACCATTTTTTTTCACTTTTTCCGCATTTTCATCTGTTGTTGATGTGCTGAGGCGTCCAGTCCAGGGCGTTCGTCATCTTCAACGTCTTCACTGCCTCCTTGGAAATGCTTATACCACTCTTAAACTCTTGATTTACTCATAGCAGACTCACCATAGGCCTTTGTTAACATTTCACACACTTTGTTACACTTTTTTTTCCATTTTTTACGCAAAATTTGATACAAATTCTTTGATCCATTTCTTTTAACTAACGAAAATCTCCGAGTTCATAAAAACACGTCTAACCTTAGTGGCTGTCACAGACAAAGTCAAAAATGAAAACAGCTGAAAGTTTTATCATACTTCAAGGGCATGTATACCAACATAGTAAAAAATGTTTGACAATCGGACTTTCAAAGCCCGCGAAATTTAAAAATTCTCGTTACTTTCTGAACATACCTCGTATATTTATTCCCCCAAATCTGATAAAGAAATTTCAATCTAACTGATTTTAGTAAATCGGTTCACCAGAACTTGCTAAAATTTTGATCTTATATGGGAAATCACAACTCAAGTTAGTCTATAAAATTTGTCGTAAAAAGAGAAATTATAATTCGTAATTGAATTGTAAAAAACGTCGGCGATCAGAATTTATCTTTACTTTATTTGATTTATAAAGTAAAAGACCAAACTGAAAAAAAATCTTTTCGTTGAAATTCGCTGCACTGATTTGCGTTAGTAATATTCGTACGTTACCAAAAAAAAAAAAAATAGTCAAATTTTCTGTTCCCCCCCCGATAACTTCTGAACCTAATTTTTTCAAGACATAGTAACCCTTAAATTTTGTTTGGACAGTTATAAATTGCGTTTCAAAAATCCTTACGGAATTTCTATTTTATACCAGAAAATGAGCTTCAAATAGCACTACTTTCATTGAAAAAAACTAGAAAACATTCTGGCAGCAAAATATCATCAACATTCATTAATTAATCAATAAACAAAAATAGTGAAAATAGGTTTTTAGAAAATATAAATTTTTAAAGATTATAAATGGCCGCTATTTTAAAACTGTTGAAACGACATTGC
>CM040188.1:9179471-9186971 GCA_022606455.1 Callitettix versicolor | reverse complement strand
AATAACAAACAAAAACACACTCATAAACTTTCAAATTTAAAATATTATATTAAGAAGTATAAAATATTATTAAAACGTCACTGTTTTAGCCTACAGTTAACACATATCACAAAACTGAATACTAAATAATTCAGTTGCACTGGGTAAGTAGTATAATGACATTTAAATATTTATTATTCACACCTACCAATATATAATAAACGTATAAAATGTCACTGTTACACAGTTAACACTTGTCGTAAAACTAAAAAATTAAGTTGGACAGGGTAAGTAATATAATGGCGTGAACATACAAGTTTTCACTTCAAAAATACATTTTAAAACAAAAATATATATAAGAGCGTGATGCGTGACGGCAAACTGAATTTTTTCCCGTGCAAAACATACGTCCATACCTCGACACAAGGAGTATTCACTTCAATAAAAAATTACCTTGCTATAAAACGTCTTAAAAAAATCACTCTCACAAGTACTTTGGAGCTAATATTCTGAAACCCAAAATTCGAAGCGATATTAAATAAAAATCCACTATTAAATATCACCACGGATCAGAAACAAACTTCTCGGAATCCTCAACGTAGAAACGGGAAAATAAATGAAGATTTTGAAGTATTAAACGTTTTAAGCCCTGCGCACATTTCAAAGTTGAAATATGCTCCAATTACTTCATGTGATGTGTAAAGAAGCTTCTCGCAATATAAAGCTTTGTCAGTGTCAATAAATGATTTTTAATTTAAACTTGGTTTGTTGCAAATTGTGGCGTTTGCGGGGTTTCTGTGTATTAATAAAATGTTAGTAAATATATTGCGTTTTTAATAAATGTTCCAATTTTTTTGTTAACTATTTTATTCAAATATTTCCATTTTAAAATGAACGAAGATGCGGACAATATAATTAAAGTGGATTCGGCGGTCGATACGGCTAAAGCACCTGTTTAGTCAGCTGCTTCTAAAATAATTAAATTACTAGATGTAAATCAGTTGTAATAAAAAAAATAGTGAACTTTTATTTGAAATGGGAGGTCATCATGGAAAAACCCAGAACTGGAAATTAAAAAAATATACATATTTTAATTTGTATGTTGGCAATTTTGGTTCCATTTGATTCATGAATGGCACGAATATCGTTTTAGTAACAGCTTGAACAAGTTCGCTATCACTATGTTCAGTATATTAATCTGCCTTCGTCAGTTCTTCTTTCGTTTTGACGCGTTTCGGAGAACCTCTATCTTCAAAAACTATTTCTATACTGGTCGAAACGCGTCAACGAAAGAAGAATTGACGAAGCTAGGTAAGGAAGATTATTATACTGAACATAGTGACAATAACCCTAGCAGAAAAATAGAAGAATATAAAAAGAAGTTCGTTATCTATCAAAATCTACTCAATGATTTCAAAATGGCGGCATTTCAAAACTATAATATTCTTTACGTTTTTGTATTAATATTTTTGTTACAAGTATTTTTTTTCATGTGACATTAAACAAGTATTTGTTTTCTTGTAATGAATGCAATTTTAAAATTGAAAACGTTAGTTTACGCAGATTGTAACGCTAATTAGGGGTAAAAACATAACAAACAAAATGAAAAACGATGATAATGTTTCTTAAAAAAAACTCACTTCTATACAAAATGTTTTTCTTTTATTTGCGAAAAGATAAAAATCATAAAAAAAAGACTATTAAAAAACCAAATGTTGTGATTGACAAAGGTAAAATTAATTATAAACCTTTGTTAGATTACTGTGTAACAACTTCTTTTTTAGAGATACAAAAAATATACGCCTACTTTTATTAAACTTCTGGTAGTGGGAAACGAGAAGGATGAAATTGATTCCAATATAAGAGGAAGCAGAGTGGCCGAAGCAAATATTGACTCTAAAAAACTGAACCTTTATTAAAATATGTAGATTGGTAGATTGATCTTCGCAAGAGGGTGTCGGTACAGTATATATAGGGAAGTGAAAATTGATTTCAAACCTGAAGAATGATATTGCAAAAACGTAAAATACGTTTTGTTTGTGCTGTTGTTTGTACTGTTTTAAAGGAGTTCATATATTGGTAACATAGCGACACTATATCTTTTGTTTGTTCAGCATTTTATTTTCTTGTTTAAGGTTGATATTTTCTAATTGCGTTTATTGTATTGTTTTTTTTGTGTTGTCAGCACTGTATTTGTCTGTTTTTAATGAATTTGGTGGGTTGTCAAACTAATTATTGCGTTAATATAATTATTGTTTTTTAAGCATAGTATTTTATAAATTTGTGTTTTTGTTTGTTTGTTGTGTTGTCAGCACTGTATTTGTCTGTTTTGAATGAATTTGGCGTGTTGTCAAATATTTGTAACTTGTGTTAATTTTTGTTTTTTTTACGAATAGTATTTTAAAGTTGTATTTTTTGTTGTGTTGTCAGCACTGTATTTGTCTGTTTTGAATGAATTTGGGGTGTTGTTGAATGTTTGTAATTTAATTTAATTTTGGTTTTTTAAGCATAGTATTTTACGAAGTTGTGTTTTTTTATTTGTTGTGTTGTCAGCACTGTATTTGTCTGTTTTGAATGAATATGGCGTGTTGTCGAATGTTTGTAATTTGCGTTAATTGTTGTTTTTAAGCATTTATTTTAAAGTTGTATTTTTTTGTTTATTATGTTGTCAGCACTGAATTTGTCTGTTTTGAAAGTATTTGGCGTGTTGTCAGTAGTTTGTAATTTGCGTTAATCATTGTCTTTTAAGAATAGTATTTTAAATTTATATTTTTTTGTTTATTATGTTGTCAGCACTGTATTTGTCTTTCTTGAATAAATTTGGCGTGTTGTTTGTAATTTGCGTTAATTTTTGTTTTTTAAACATAGTATTTTGCAAAGTTGTGTTTTTTGTTTGTTGCGTTGTCAGTATTGTATTTGTATGTTTTGAGAGTATTTGGTGTGTTGTCAAAAGTTTGTAATTTGCGTTAATTGTTGTTTTTTAAGCACAGTATTTTATGAAGTTGTGTTTTTTTGTTTGTTGTGTTGTCAACACTATATTTGTCTGTTTTGAATGGATTTGGCGTGTTGTCAAATTAATTAATGCGTTAATTATTGTTTTTTAAGCATAGTATTTTATGAAGTTGTGTTTTTTGCTTGTTGTGTTTTCAGCACTGTATTTGTCTGTTTTGAAAGTATTTAGAGTCTTGTCAAAAGTTTGTAATTTGCGTTAATTGTTGTTTAAGCACAGTATTTTAAAGATATAATGTTTTGTTTATTGTGTTGTCAGCACTGTGTTTGTCTTTTTTAATGAATTTTGCGTGTTGTCAAATGTTTGTAATTTACGTTGTTTTTTATTGACCATAGTATTTTCAAGTTGTATTTTTTTATTTGTTGTGTTGTAAGCACTGTATTTTGTCTCTTTTTCTCTTTTGTCTGTATTTGCCTGTATTGCGAACAAATTGTCGTAACTATAAAAAAGGCAGAGAAAACATGATACATTATTTTTATTTTTGGTTCAATAACAGAATTTGTTTTCATTACTAGCCATAGTTACCTCTGTGTAATCTGCAAAAATACCTATTGTTGTACCTTCCTAGTCCATTGTAAATATTAATTACAAAACTAATCCTATTGCGCTTTCCTGCGGAACACCAGCTTTTATTACCCTCAGTCCGGAAAACTCTTTCTCCTGATTTACCCGAGGGTCCATTGGTCATATACGACTTTAATATTTCACAAATTTTATTTTTCAGATCTCTACTCAATTTATTTCCAGTCCATCTTGTCACACCTTATCGAATCTGTATATGTAATAATAGCTTCATAATCAAGAATATTTTACTTAGCCACGAAAAGGACGTCGTCGACGGTTTAAAAGTTGACCTTCTGGACTAAGTTATATTCTTGCGTAATATTCTTGTAACGAGTATTATATAGGCATATATATATATATATATATATATATATATATATATATATATATATATATATATATATTAAACTTCGTTAATGAAAGGATTAACACAGCAAAGTTAAAAATATTTATAAAAGTATTTTTTTGGAGTTAAAAATACTTTATAGAGACCAACAATTAAACGTCATATAAGAATAAACATTTCACTGTGAAAGATCAAACTTCCATTACAAACATTTGTTTTAATCTCTTTGTAAAATCAAACTACCATAATTGCAGAAAAACGTTGCAAATCTCACATACATTTATTTCTACAAAAAAAATCTGTTTCGGGAAGATTTTTTTCTAATCAACTACAGTTTCAAGATGGCAGCCTCTGATTTACAATAAGTACACAGTTTCAGAAAAAATATTGACCGATTGTTTTGAAACTTGATACAAATGTACCTTGTATAAAGACCAAATGAAATATGTGTAAGATTTTCCCCATTTAGTTCAGTTTCAATATGGCGGCATCTGATTTCACGATGTTGAATGTACGCAGTTTTGGTCAAACGCATTGACCGATTACTTTGAAATTTGGTAAGAAAATATTTAATATAAAGCCCAAAAGACATATGTACAATATTTCTTCAAATTTACTTCTGTTTCAAGATGGCGGCCTACGATTTAACGATGACGAATGTGCGCAATTTTAATCAAACGCATTGTCCGATTGTTTTGAAATTTTATATCTTGCACAAAGCCCGAAATATGTATGTAAGACTTTTCCTATTAACGTCCGTTTCAAGATGGATGTCTCTCACTTACAATAAAGATTGTATGAAGTTTTAGATAAACGCAATCATTTTTTGTTAAGGCGAAAAACACATTGAGGCTATATCATCGCCACCCTAAATTTAGGTGTGAGTGTAAAGTGTTAAAGTCGTAAGTGTAGTGTTATAAGTGTAAATGTGTGTTAGACTCGGGTACCGCGAGGGACGTCTAAATCCTCTCAATAGGTGCATCTGGTCTGCACCCCCTACGGGGAGATAAACACAATAACAGATTGTTTTGAAATTTGATGCGAATTTATGTTGTATAAAACCCGAAAGACAAGAAGAAAGACATTTATGTTGTGTAAGACAATGTGTGTTTACGTAACATTGTCTTTAGACATAACATTTGTCTTTAGAAAAATGTGTGTAATTTTTTTCGTTTCAAGATAGCGGGTTTTGAGAATGTAGTTGCTGCTATTTCTTATATTATTGGTTGAACTGTAAACACTATTATAATTATGACAGCTTCATGGAAAGAGAGCATACAATTTCCAGTAAAGCAGGTCAAGTAATATTTGTCGTGGCGCTCTCTGTCTTAATTAAGAATACAATGCGAGTCTACTGTTCTTTGAACTACTAGTAATATAACTCAAAAATCTGATAATTCTTCTAAACGTTCGCACAAGTAACGTGAAAAGCACAAAAGACGATTTCGTAACGGAAAAATTTACGAGTGCTGTCGTGGAGCGCTCTGTATATTAATTAAGATAATAATGCGAGATCTTTGTTCTTTGAACTATAAGCAATATAACTCAACAATTTGATAATTTTTCTTAACGTTCGCACAAGTAACGTGAAAAGAACAAAAGTCGATTTCGTAACGGAAAAAGTTACAAATCATGGAGTTACAAATCGCTCTCTGTATTAATTAAGAATATAATGCGATGTCTATTGTTCCTTGAACTACAAGAAATATAGCTTAACAATTTGATAACTCTTCTTAAAGTTCGCACAAGTACCCCAGTAGCACACATTGTTGGCGCAATGTTGGGATTTTGTCGGCAAAGTTGGGCAATGGTTAGTTAATACGCCAACGAATTATCCTCAATGGGTCAACGAGCTGTTTGTTTGCTAGGCCAACTGTTACATTCATGAAAACCTCTGCTGTTGGGCCAACATTAATTCTTAGTTGGCAGAAAATATAAAATCTATTTTGTTAAAATAAATATCTCATAAAATAAATAGGGTATAATTATTCCAAAAGTTTAAAAATAGTGTCTTATTTGTTAGTATAATAGTATTTTATCGATGTTGTAAAATTGACTACAGAATGCAAGCGCACGTGATGACACACAGAATTGCCAACAACAAAACATTTTTTTTTTTAGCATAATTATGAACAGATAATAATATATATTTAATTACCATACTAACAATAGTGTTACAATGATTAAAAAATTTTAAAAATTCTTATTTTATTTCTACTTAACAATAATCGTGGTCTAGTGGATAGCGCACTAGGCTTTCACCCCGAGGACCCGGGTTCGATCCCCGGCGAGGGCTTGGCATTTTCATACGCTATAAATTATCCCATCGTCTGCATTAGCCCAAGTGTGCACAATAGTCGGACGTTAAACACCAAAAAAAAAAAAAAAAAAAAAAAAAAAAAAAAAAAAAACTTAACTATAATCATTTACTATGGATGATTTTGTGATATACTTATTATTTGAAATATTGCCAGCACTGTGGAAAAGTGAAAGTTTGTCAGTTACTGGTTTACTTCTTTGTCACTGACCAAACGTAGTTGCGCGAACCTACATATGTACAGTTATAGTTTTAATCTGGTGCTATAGTGCTTTATTTTTTATTTGGCTTTTCACAATTGCCATTTAAATAAATGTTGTTTGTGTGAATTTTGTCTCTTTTTGTAAAATAACCTTGTTTCAATAACGAAATATGCCATGTTGCTTACTCAACTAACTTCCAATAGTAGGCCTAACCTTACTAATTACCAATGTGTTTAAAGTGTTATATTTTATTTAATTGATTAGTGAACTTAATAATAATCATAACTTCTCAACATTCGTGAACACGTTTGAATACCTTTTCTTATCAAATTCAATATGTATTCTTACTCAAAATAATATGTACGTTATAATATACAATTAAAAAGCTAAAGTAGGCTACATATTATATATTACTTCGAGTAAGAATATTCTACATTTGATAATAAAAGGTATTCAAATATGTTCGTGAATGTATAGAAAATTATGATTACTATTAAGTTCACTAACCAAATGAATAGAAATATAATACTTTAAACACGTTCGTAATTAGTAGGGTTACCAATGAAAGTTAGTAGGTTAACTGTTGGGAGTAAGTTGGGCCAACAATTTCTTTGTTGGTTTTTGGTGATGTTTAATTGTTGGCCCTATGTTGGGATTTAGTTCGTTATTAATTGATAGGCATTTGTGACAATTTTAACCGTTGCCCAACCGTGTGTGAAAACAAAATACCAACAATGGGCCAACAGAAAATGCTACTGGGGTAACGTGAAAAGCACAAAAGTCGATTTCGTAACGGAAAACCAGTAATATAACTCGACAATTTGATATTTTTTTTAACGTTCGCAGAAGTAACGTGAAAAGCGCAAAAGTCGATTTAGTAACGGAAAAAAACAGTGAAAAGGGAGAAAGTGGGCAAATATTTACTTAAGAAGTGAACAACTTTATTAAAATATGCAGATCGATATTCGCGGTGGAAGTATAACGACGCTCAAATAGATTTAGAGGCTGGAAACTCTTTAACGTGAAAACATCAAGGCGGAATGAGAGTGAAAAGGTTGTATCGACAGTTGGATGTGTTAGA
>CM040188.1:9119471-9176971 GCA_022606455.1 Callitettix versicolor | reverse complement strand
ATTGACTTAACAGAATTATATTAATCGGTTTTGGATAAGTAGATAACCCCAGCTCGCAGCTGTCTCGCTAATGTGATAGAAGCGAATTTTCAAAAGTGTTTTTCTTTTTGAATTTAAAGGATTTGGAAAAACAAAATTCTAACATATGCATTTTTTAACGGTGGCTACGATGATGAAATAGGATTTTAAACAAGGTTTAAGATGAAGAGTTCTTATATTGTACTTAAAATGGCCGCCATTTTGAAACTGTTAAACGAATTTTTCTAGTTAACGAACTTGTTCAAGCTATCACCATAATCGATTCTAGCGCTCATGTTGAGTCAAATTGGAGTAAAATTGCGAACGTGAGCGTGCAAGTACATACACGCACACCACGCGCGCGCACGCACTTACGCGTGTTTTTGTTTTTTGTATGTGTTTAAATTTTGTACGTGTTTTAAATTTTAACAACCCTTTAAAAAGTGATCGATCAAGATCGGCGCTCATGTCAAGGTCTCGGGTCTGGGTTTTACTATAATGACTCTCCAAAATAATACTTCCTTTACCAATAGAAATTCGTTTATAAAATAGTTTACCTTATAAATATTCCGCTCTCACTTCAACACAAATAACTGCCTATATATCGATCTCACTCCCACTCATTGCACGATTCCGACTTTCACGATGAAACCTGCCACGTTTTAAATTTATCACCGTCTCACTTCACTTTCTCGCACAAGTCGATCGGTGTATTTTAATAAAACTGTTCACTTTAACGTAAATATTTGTGTTCTGTGCCGCTGTTTTCTTTCGTTTCGGATCTACTTATTGCCCTCTTCACGTCACTCTGGCGTCGATTGTTGAAATAAAACGATAAAATTAAATTACAAATGTCATTTTAAAAATGTCTCGTCGTTAGGTCGATTTTAATAACGGGGTAATTAATTTAAAAGGAAAAATAAAACGGCCCCTCTATTTTAGATCAGGTTCTGTAAGTTCTTTTATTTGAAATAGCTTTTACTTTTGACCAACAAAACGATAAAGTTCAAAAGCTTAATTTTATTAAATTTAATATTTTTTTGTTTTTATTACGTCGATATTTTAATTCACTTATTTTTAAATTTCTTTGAGATCCTCAGTAATAACGTTTTTCACCTAAACATTTTTCTTTGAAAAATCTGATTTCACTATTACTAATCAGCGTTCAACTCTGCATAGATCAACATTTTTGTTTAAAATTTACTGATACCGCGAAACCCAATCCTAACCGCCGTCAAAATTCATTCACGTATTTTTAATAAAAATTGGAATTCAATGTACTAATATAAGCAGATTTTTTTATTATTTTATAGATCGTTTTGTACTTTCAAAATCCGTTCAAAATAATAAATTGAATTTGACGTTGGTCAAGGCTTGTTTTTGTATCTTCAATGCTGTTTGAAAAGTATGACGTGAAATCAGAATTAAAAAAAAAAACTTTTGAAAATATACTTTTAATATGTCAGCGAACACAGTTGCATGAGTTATTTATTTATTTTAAAATACACGTCGAATTTAAATAATTAGCTTTATGACCAATTTCTTCAATCTAGTGATGTTTTTTACTTAACTCGTAAAGGTTATCGCGGTTTCGAAACCTCACTGTTTCATCTTCAGGTCTTAATACAAAATGTCATTTTTATTTTTTATTATTATTTTTTTTAATTTAAGGCGAACATTGAGGCTATTATCACCTCCCTAAATGCAACTGTTAATGTCGTCAGTGTAGTATTGTAAGTATAAGTGTGTGTTAGACTCGGGTACCGCGAGGGAAGTCTAAATCCTCTCAATAGGTGCAGCTAGTCTGCTCCCCCTGCGGGGTAGAAAATGTCAAATCACTCTGGTGACGTAGTCACAAATTTACGCTTTTCAATGAAATAATTCATTAGCTTGTACTTGCTTCGGCAGTATATATACTAAAATCATATGCAAAAACCTACGCATGTAAAAACATCTAAAAAGATTTGGAATTGTCGCCATTTGAAAATCACAAAACGGATTTTACTGGGATTTTAAATTCTTGTACCAAGTGTGGTTTCAATCAGACTAAAATTGCTCGAAGAAAAATTATAAAATGTCTGTTATTGAACTAAAAAATAAAAAGAAATTAAATTAAAGATTCATTTCATATATTTACATTGGTCAAACGCTTCATAGTTTCCGTAGTGTAGTGGTTATCACGTGCGGATATCTATAATATTTATAAAAGTATTATAAAATGACAAAAATCTCATTCAAAACCTAAAAAAATATCTATGTTTACGGTAGATTTCTTAAAACAATATTTAACTTATCCAAATTTAATGAACCATGTTAAACATTAACATAGTTTTCATAGTGTTTTTCACGGAAGTGATAAATATATTTTGTTAACGTTATTATTTAAAAAAAGCTGGACCAGTGTTCTGAATTGTTATATGCCGCGGATAGCAGGTCTTCTGGAGACAAAAAGAAGTATTTACTACGGAGCATTATCGACGCATACGTTAGGATAAAATGTTATTAATATAGTTAGAGCTGATTTTAAGAAAATGTTATTTTTAACAGTTTTTTTTTACCAAAAAAGGGATTAAAATTATAATTTTTGTTCGTAAATTATGCGCATAAGACTAACGTACACCAAAATTTTATCAAAATCTGTCAATTTGTTTATTCTTTAACCACGTGATCAAACACTCCAGGAAAAACCAGTAAGTTGGGTTAAATGTGCTTAAAAACGGTAACTTACAGGAAAATTGTATTTTTTTCACCACAAATAAAGAAAGCAAGTAAAAAATCGTCAGTAAAATTTAGTTGTTTAAATTTCGCCAGGGGCACAACACATCCGGCGAGTATTACAATTACCCAACTTATTGTTTAGACGCTATAGTTGGACGTAAACTATAAACTGTAGAGACAATCAAGCAGAGTGAACAAATTAACCGTCGAATCAATATTTTGTTATAAGAGACGGCAATGTTATAATACCCGTCTTATCAACAGGGAGCAGTGTCGCTATGCATAAATATCAGCTGTAACAACATAATCAGCCCCCACCCTTTACCCCACTGCCTGTTGGATAAATGCATTGTCGTGTATTAAACAGCTTATTGGAATCCCACTACTTGTTAAACAAGATTTTGTAGGCAAAGTTTTATAAAGTCATCACATGTTATAGATTGCATTACTATAAAGAGCTGTGTTTGCAAAAACTGTGTGGATGGAACGTGTATTAATTGCAATCCTGAAAAAAACATTTTTAGTAAAAATCTCCGTTACTGAAGCAAAAATAAAAATCATGTGTCATGTTTGCTCTTAATTTTATTTTAATTAAGATATTTTTAAAAAAATACAACAAATTACCTAGTTTTTAACAACATAACCTAAAATTGATTATAGGCTATTAGCTGATCATTGTAATCAGCTGATCGTTACGAAATAATATAAATCAACTGATCTCTTACTATAATATAGCTAGTTTTTAAAAAACATAACCTAAAATTTATTATAGTCAACTGTTCAATAAAATCAGCTGATCGTTGTGAATTAATATGAAACATCTGATCTTTTACTAAACATAGTTAGTTTTTAACATAATCGAAAACATAGCTTATCAGCTGTATAAGCTTATCAGCTTATAATGAAATCAGCTGATCGTTACCAATTAATACAATGCAACTGATCTCTTACTATAATATAGCTAGTTTTTATTTATTTAAAACAAATTATTTTAAGGCGAAAAGCATATTGAGGCTATTATCGCCTCTCTAAATGTAAGTGTGAGTGTAAAGTGTTAAAGTCGCAAGTGTAGTGATGTAAGTGTAAATGTGTGTTAGACTCGGGTTCCGCGAGGGACGTCTAAATCCTCTAAATAGGTGCAGCTAGTCTGCACCACCCTGCGGGAAGCTAGTTTTTAAAACATAACCTAAAATTTATTATAGCCTATCAGCTGTTCAATGCAATCATGTGATCGTTACGAATTAATATAAAACAACTTATCTTTTGCCTCGTACTAGCAATATAAATTTGTACACTCGCATCACGTGAAGCGCAAAATCTAACATTACAATCAGCCCTAAAATGGAACTCATGTTACAATAAAGGAAGCGTAATCATTGCACTAACTTTCTTACAATTTAATTTTTCAAAACGTCAAAAGAACCTATAAAAAAAAATTAAAACTACTTCCACAAAATCGGTTTTTTCGTGTGCAAACGTCCATTTAATTTGAAATGGATCGAGTCTATTTTAAAAAGTTCTACCTCATTTGTCACGTCTTTCTTTCCAGCTTGGGTAAGTCCGTCTAGCATCGGTACAGTCCGCTGCTATTCACTGCTTGTAGGTCCCCTAGGGCTGGGCTCCCTATCCCTTTGGTATTTCATTCCCCAGGTTCACTTTTATCGGTTCCCTAGAGTTTTCCGAGTTTTGAAGGTTTGTTTCCAGCCGAAAAATTCCACAAGTAGCCAGGGAATTCATCCAAACTTAATCCGAATGCTTACGTCAGGCTAGATTAAAAACTAGAGGTCGCTTGGTGTCCAGAAACCGCATACATGGTGTACTCTGTCTGCATTTGTTCGGGATTATTAAGGATTCCCAAGAGCAGGTAGATAAAGATTAGATCCACTTAGGGCATTGTTAAAACCAGCAGTCACAATGTGTGACGTCATGTGAGACAGTGTCTGTCATAATAATGATTTTGTCTAACGCATGCAAGTAAGATAATATATGGTTGACAGTAAACATATCGATGTTTTCACGTAGCACTAAGCAACTAAACCATAGAATTCGTCGAATGGTGTTATAACCTCCTCGGATACAGCTTTGTTAGGATTCGGACTGTTCCAACTGGAGTTCTTCAATGAATCGATCAACAGGGTCCGTTCTAGTGAAATTAGTGTCCTAGGCTAAATCAAAAATTGCGCCCTTAATAGTGTAAACGTATTATTTGTCCATATCAAGTACTCTTTTAGGCAACCATTAACACACAATTTCATTAAAAAACGAAGGTGGTAAATCTTAAACTGCAGACATATAATCTAAAGCCGAAATCCCGCTTCAAATGTGAGTTATAACTCTATCCACTAAGCCGGTTAAAAACGAAGGTGATCCACATCCTCTAAACCAATTAAAAACGTTAGTGCTAAAGTAATGTTAATGTTCAATCAGATTTATAATTATTTTAAATTAAATGTTCAAAGTTCAATGTTTTAAAAAAATGTTTTTCTTCCTCGAATTTTGGCGCCCCTTGACTTGCGGCGCTCTAGGCAGTCGCCTTGCTCGCCTATATGGTAGATCAATGGCGATTCAATTCGATTTTAATGTTTGCAAATATTTTATAATATATCCGTTTTGTGACTTCTACATTTGGTGACAACCCAACAGTGAACACCCAGACCCTAAAAGTTTTCCCAAAAATATTCTAGGACTCTTAATCGAAACTTTTGCTCCAAAGACACTCAGAAAGAAATGCAAAAAAGACTGCCAACTCACCCCACACTGCCTTCATGTTGCTCTTCAGCTGATACGTCTTACTGGAGCACCAGTTGCCTCCCGACAGGAAGTCGCGCACCCTCTCTGAACTGTTTCTAACATACTTCTCCAAGCTTTTTATCCAAACATGCCTCCAGTTTATCACAACAAGCATAAACTTAGAATTTTCATAATTTAATTAAATTTCGTATATTGAATGGAACATCGGCTATAATTAAGAAATTGTTTTTAAAAAAACCGGAAGTTTTTTCGCAAAAGATTTTACAATTAATAAAATGTCGAAAACTCAGTCTAGATCTGCGATTATACCTTCTTAGTTGTTATATTTTCAAAACGTAATATAAAGAGTTGATTAGGTTGATTTGGATCAAAACTGTTCTTGAGGAATTTGAAATTCGGATTTTATCGGCGTATACTATCCTTAGATTCGTACAGGCGTATAGAGGACTCACTGTGGAAGTACTGCTAACACCACACAGGTCCTACAGATAATAACGCAACCGTGATAATTCAGAAATACCGTCTTCTGTGCAGCTAATCGTACAGAGGAACGTTAGAAAAAGCAAGGAAAATTGAAGGAGTGATGTAGGAAAAGAACCGAAAAACTTATACCGTCTTCTGTGCAGCTAATAGTACAGAGGGACGTTAAAATAAGCAAGGAAAATTGAAGAAGTAATGTAGAAAAAGAACCGAACCACATTTACCGTCTTCTGTGCAGCTAATCGTACAGAGGAACGTTAGAAGAAGCAAGGAAAATTGAAGAAGTAATGTAGAAAAAGAACCGAACCACATTTACCGTCTTCTGTGCAGCTAATCGTACAGAGGAACGTTAGAAAAAGCAAGGAAAATTGAAGGAGTGATGTAGGAAAAGAACCGAAAAACTTATACCGTCTTCTGTGCAGCTAATAGTACAGAGGGACGTTAAAATAAGCAAGGAAAATTGAAGGAGTGATGTAGGAAAAGAACCGAAAAACTTATACCGTCTTCTGTGCAGCTAATAGTACAGAGGGATGTTAAAATAAGCAAGGAAAATTGAAGAAGTAATGTAGAAAAAGAACCGAACCACATTTACCGTCTTCTGTGCACCTAATCGTACAGAGGGATGTTAAAAGAAGCAAAGAAAATTGAGGGAGTGATGTAGGAAAAGAACCGAACCGCATTTAGAGCTCCGGATCTCTAAACGCAAGTAAGCAGAATGATACATAACCTTCAGTAAGATTTGTTGTTGTTGTTGTTGTTATTTTAAGGCGAGAATCACATTGAGGTTATTATAGCCTCCCTAAATGTAAGTGTGAGAGTAAAGTGTTGTTAGTGTAAGTGTGTGTTAGACTCGGGTGCCGCGAGGGACGTCTAAATCCTCTCAATAGGTACATCTAGTCTGCACCCCTGCGAGGCCTTCAGTATGATAACGACACCAGAAATAGAAGATTGCGTTTTTATTTAGTTCTTTTTCATTGGATTGATTTTTTGGAAAACTTATAAAAGTCTAATTTGGGCGTAAAGAAAGAAAGTAAACCTTTATTTTTTATAATTTTTTACCGTTTAAAGTAATTTCTATTTTTTGAAAAGTAGAATAGTTCAAACAAGTTTGGACTCATTATAACGGATACAGTATATAAATTATCTTCATCCATAATTTAACAATGCGTGTATATCTCTTACACGCTTTTCTTTCTCCGGTATCGTTCTTCAGTATTTCAAAAGAATAAATTATTGGCCTTTTTTTTAACAAAAGGTCATTTCGTTTTATTCGTTGATCAGTTTTCTTTGAGTGAATTTATTAACGTTTCGGTATTATTTTTTACAAAAGAAAGTCTTGAAAATGTATAACTGTTTGTAGTACTGAATTTATACAACAACAAAAAATTAAAATCATAGCTAAACTACTTCAGTATAAAATTATCAATGCAATCTGACGGACTGTTTTGTTTTAAGCGCATTACTGTTGGAAAATGAGCTGCCTTCATGGTAAGACCAGGACTGGAAGTTTGAAATGAGCGCCGATGCTGACATCCAAATAACTTTTGAAGGAATCGTTAAAAATTTTATAAACATTAGCACTCTTATATTCGCAATTTTGGTACAAAAATTGGTTTGTTACCAAAGAAAAGAAGTTCAAACTGTTTCAAATTTATATAACTTTCAAATTCATAAATTTAAATTAAAAAAAATTCAAATTGATTTATAATCAGCGTTAGAAACTGTATACGTTATCGTTTTGTATTTTCAAAATCCGTTCAAAATAGTAAATTGAATTTGACGGTGGTCAGGGTTTATTTTGCATCTTCAATACTGTTTGAAAAGTATGACGCGAAATCAGAATTTAAAAAAACTTTCGAAAATTTACTTTTAATATGTCAGCGAACATACCTGTACCATATATTATTAAAAAATGTTTTGTAAGTCTAATTTAAATTTAAGCGTTATGAACAATATCTTCAATCTAGTGATCTTTTTTACTGAACTCCTAAAGGTTACCGCGGTTTCGGAACCTCAATGTTTCATCTTCAGGTCGTTTTTTTTATTTTAAGGAGAAAAGCACATTAAGGCTATTATCGCCTCTCTAAATGAAGTGTGAGTGTAAAGTGTTAAAGTCGTAAGTGTAGTGTTGTAAGTGTAAGTGTGTGTTAGACTCGGATACCGTGAGGGACGTCTGAATCCTCTCAATAGGTGCATTTAGTCTGCACTGACTTGCGGGGTCTTAAGGTCCTCGCATTTGACACTACAAAATGTCAAATCACTTTGGTGAGGTCGTTACAAAGTTAAAAAAACATTGAAAACAAACGTTTATACGATTTTTATTAAAACGTACAACGATAACGTTTGGTTTGGCCTGAAATGTACATATATATATATATATATATAGCTCAGAAATGTACATTAATGGACGCTGTTTTACTGTTCTCTTTGTTAGATAGAAAATACTAACCTGCACTTCGTATGTCGTTACATTAAAAATCGTGTAATTGTGTTCAGTGTTTGTGATGTGTGTTTTCATGTTTTCTTTAACTTTGTGACTATCTCGACAAAGGGATTTGACATTTTTCATTACGATCTGAAGATGAGAATGAAGTTTCGAAACCGTGATAACCTTTACAAGGTGAATAAAAAAGACCACTAGACGGAAGAAAATATGTTAATCCTAATTATTTAAATATATGGTCCGGTAGCTGTGTTGCAATAATGAATTTAATCAGTCTTAAATAGGTGAAGAGGACTGAAGGAAAAACTGAAGGATAAAGGAATATTGAATCCAGCTAGAGGATGTCAAAACTTTCAAAATCCCCTACTGACTGTATACGGGCCCCTGAGGGGTTTGTTAACAATTTTCACAATTTTTAGCAATAAGGTTTTAACATGTATCATGTTTCAGGGCTGGTTTTGATGTTGGATTTTGCGGGACAGGTGACACAATGTTTATATATATATATATATATAAATATAATATATATATATATATATATATATATATATATATATATGTATGTATATAGCTTTATACTTTGCGCGTCGCAAGACTCATATTAAATTAATCGTAATTAAAAATATTGTATTTCCGCCAGGAATCAAACCGGGTACCTTGCTCGCGTGATAACCACTACACTACGGAAACTACGAAGAAGTTCGACCGATTTAAGTATATGAAATAAATCGTTAATTTTGGTTGTTATAATAAATGATCAGTTGTTTTATATTAATTCCGTAACAATCAGCTTATTTCATTGAACAGCTGATAGGCTATAATAAGTTTTATGTTATGTTGTTAAAAATCTAGCTACGTTAATTGTGTTATTTTCGAACAAATTATCGTAATTAAGATAAAAAAGAGAACACATTATACATGATTTATATTTTTTGTTTAGTAACTGAAATTTGTTTTTATCTTACAAACAGAAATGGTTAAAGATGTTTGTCAGCTGATTACAGATTTATGAGAAAGTTAATGCAGTATGCCGTAACGTTGATTTTTAAAGAGAGAATTTGTATTTTGTTATGCGAGTCCCTTATTCGGCTTTAACTTGTCATTAACCGTGGGAACACACCAACTGTAAACCTAATACAGAAGCGTTGAATCTAAATCTAATGTATTTTTAATACTTTTGGGGCACGAAACCCGAAACATTGTGATGATAGACTTATAAAGCATTGTGTAGGCAGTACAGTAATATATTAGAAGTAATAACGGCACGCAACTGTCTCGCGGATGTGATGGAAGCAAATTTTCAAAAGTACATTCCTTTATCTTAACCTATTTTTGTAAATGTGATTAGAACATTATAAACAGCGTTAAAATTTGCGCATAATAGCATTTTAAACTTCAATGAAAATATGAAAGTAAACCCTGACCATCTTTACATTAAATTATGTTTATTTTCAACGAATGTTTAAAACTCCAAGGGCTAATTTGTGCAGCTTTAACGTGAAATCAGATTTGCAAATATATTCGAGACAAAAGAGTTACGAATTTTTAAATATTTGAAACTGCCTCTACTTTGTTACAGTGTAAAAAATGTTGTTGGTTGAAGAGCTTAAGTTATTACTAAAATAGAATTGTTTTCAAAGTTTGAATCAAATAGCACTAAAATTTTAAATACATGAATGTTGCGATGAAACCCGATGTTATCAGATTTTATGATATTTCTTTTTATTTACTCCCGAAACAAAAATAATTATCTTTCAAATATGCTACACTGATTTGAATTATAAATCTTAAATTCTGTACAGTACTTGGCAACATATAGATAAAGGAAGATTGAATTCAGCTAGAGGATGTCAAAATCCCCTACTGACTGTATATAGGCCCCTAAGGGTTTACTACCAATTTCCACATTTTTTAGGAATAAGGTTTTAACATGTTTGAATTCATTATTCTCCTTGGTTCGATTATATTGAGAAGAAATAGCTATGTAATACCGCTCTCAGAAATGTACAATAATGGACGCTGTTTTACTGTTCTCCTTTGTTAGATAGTATTGCAAAAAATGGTTATGTAATACCGCTCTCAGAAATGTACAATAATGGACGCTGTTTTACTGTTCTCCTTTGTTAGATAGTATTGCAAAAAATGGTTATGTAATACCGCTCTCAGAAATGTACAATAATGGACGCTGTTTTACTGTTCTCCTTTGTTAGATAGTATTGCAAAAAATGGTTATGTCATACCGCTCTCAGAAATGTACAATAATGGACGCTGTTTTACTGTTCTCCTTTGTTAGATAGTATTGCAAAAAATGGTTATGTAATACCGCTCTCAGAAATGTACACTATTGGACGCTGTTTTACTGTTCTCCTTTGTTAGATAGTATTGCAAAAAATGATTATGTAATACCGCTGTCAGAAATGTACACTAATGGACGCTGTTTTACTGTCCTCCTTTGTTATATAGTATTGCAAAAAATGGTTATGTCATACCGCTCTCAGAAATGTACACTAATGGACGCTGTTTTACTGTTCTCCTTTGTTAGATAGTATTGAAAAAAATGGTTATGTAATACCGCTCTCAGAAATGTACACTAATGCACGCTGCTTTACTGTTCTCCTTTGTTAGATAGTATTGCAAAAAATGGTTATGTAATACCGCTCTCAGAAATGTACACTAATGCACGCTGCTTTACTGTTCTCCTTTGTTAGATACTATTGCAAAAAATGGTTATGTAATACCGCTCTCAGAAATGTACACTAATGCATGCTGCTTTACTGTTCTCCTTTGTTAGATAGTATTGCAAAAAATGGTTATGTCATACCGCTCTCAGAAATGTACACTAATGGACGCTGTTTTACTGTTCTCCTTTGTTATATAGTATTGCAAGAAATGGTTATGTAATACCGCTCTCAGAAATGTACACTAATGGACGCTGCTTTACTGTTCTCCTTTGTTAGATAGTATTGCAAAAAATGGTTATGTAATACCGCTCTCAGAAATGTACTCTAATGGACGCTGTTTTACTGTTCTCCTTTCTTAAATAGTATTGCAAAAAATGATTATGTAATACCGCTGTCAGAAATGTACAATAATGGACGCTGTTTTACTGTTCTCAAAGGAACTAACAGCGTAACAAAGGCAATACTATCTATAGTATTGCAAAAAATGGTTATGTAATACCGCACTCAGAAATATACACTAATGGACGCTGTTTACTGTTTTCCTTTGTTATATAATATTGAAAAAAATGGTAATGTGATACGGCTCTTAAAAATGTACACTAATGGACGCTGATTACTGGTATTATATCGTACGATTGAAAATTTAAAAAAATACCGAAATATACTTTTAACCTTTTTTTTATAAAAACTCATTGTTTTCGATAATTTTAAATAATTGTAATTTTAAATGATATGTTATTTTTCTTAAAAAGGTGTTTTCATTGATGATTTCTGTGGAAATTTCAACTAAATCGATTATAGTATCATATATATAAATTGCGGATAGTTGGTAAAAAGGAGAGTTTAAGATATGTTTATAGGAACATTTCTCATATAAATATCTCCTGAATTGTATTAACACATTACAGAAAAACCCTGTTATACTATGTTAAACGATAGCGTGAAATAATTGAGATCTTTCATGTAAAATAAGGAAATAACCACAGAACCGTTGCGGAACATGTACTCGTAATTTGCTAATAAAACAGTAAACCCGTCTTTGACAGCTGCTGCGCTCTCACGGCAAACTTTGAAAGCTTAAACCGATGTGTACTGTAGCTAGATAATACCGTCGCTTAACAGTTGAAACTATTCAATTACGCTAAATATAGGCTACTTATTTAATGGCTGTTTCGAATAATGCTATTACTTTATTTAAGTACACTGCACATTCGTGCTTCCCGCAAATGCACAAATTAGTAGCGAAGCAAAAATTACGTATCACTAATTTCAGAATTACCGATTGAAAACTATACATACCCCTTCCTCGCAGAATCTGTATTTATGAAAATCCACGATGTATTTAGTACATACAAAAGTAGACCTACAATTAATTTTAGACGTTATAAAAAATTAAGACAACGCATAAATTTTGAAATGAAAACACTCGTCTCGCTGGGCCTAATGAGAGCGAGTTTTCAAAAAAAGAATGTTTTTTTACTTTAAAACTCTTTGCAAATCTAATTATACTGTCGTATACAGCGATAAAATCAGCATGAATTAAAATTATAGATTTCTAAATCACAATGAATTTATGAAAATGAACCTTGACCGACGTCGGTTACAATTTCATATTTATTGATTGGCGTATTGAATTATCCGTCGCGTATAAACTAAATCTTATACATACGTAACATTTTAACGAATTTAAAAAATTTATCTAAAGGTCAGGTCCTCTTTTGGGTCTCACCATTTCAATAGCTCATTTTTCCAATAGAAATGAAATAATAATCAATCACAAAAGGAAGGGATTAAAAATACGTGAATGTGAAGAAAGAAATAGGTTTCGTTTAAATCAAATATGGCTATATTTGTGTTAACACTTACATTGACGGGTTACAAAATCAAGGTGGAACAGCGTGGCTAAGGGAAAACACATTCTGAATACCACGTGACCTTCAGTTGCATGCTAATTAATGGGTGGATATTTTATTTTTTTAGGTACTTGTAAAAATAACATGACTATGGAAGCTGTACCATAGAACTCACAAACAGCAACCAACAAACTGTTAGGACGCTAGTGGATTTACCCAACCAGCAGGAAAAATGAACAGTGAGGTCGAACATCTCAGAATTAAGCAGTCTACAAACGTCTATCGTGGGCGTAAAATTGCAAAATGAGAAAAAAGATGGCGGACACAAATTAAACCTGGATGCGGAAGACCTCGAAGCGAACCTACAAGTGACTGACATCTGTAACAGTTCATTAAAGTTATTGTGGAGTCCAGAACATGAGAGCGTATTGGGGAATTGAGAGGTAGATCGGTGTGCCAGAATAGGAGCCGGGAGCTCATTAATTGGCTCAGATCCTGCATGTGGAGTATCCTATAATCTAACACGCAGGCATGTCTTTTAATTGGTGTCTAGGGAACACGAAGGTCGTGGGAGTGAATGGAGGCCTTGTACATTAAAAAAGAATGTTTGCAGATCCAACTAGATTCCTCACATGCGAGGCCAATAAGATTGAACAGATGACTGGACATTCCGCAGTCATCTATACAAAATGAGTTTTCATATGACAAATATATTGTGTAGAAAATGTGGTACAGCTGAGGAAACAGCTTTGGACATGAAACGATTTGAATCCCAATGGTACATCTGAAGTGGAGGATAGGCGATGGAACAGCGCAGTATTATCTGAAGTATTTCACGGTTCTCTAAAGATCTGACGTTGCATTGAGGATCTGTGGACGAGGGTGCACATAAGCTATAACGCCGAGTGACAAAACCAGGATCATGGAAATCTTGGCCCTTCAGTGCGAAATTGGTGGTGAGTATTGGTTTACGGGAAAATTGAGAACTTGGTTCACAGGCGTAGGCTGTTTGAAAGCCGGAAGAGAATTTCCGGAATTTAGCAGGGATGTTTTTCGGTGTTAGTAAAAGAAACTATTTGTATAACTTAGTCCTTGTGTTGTTTGTGCGATGTGTACAGAGTTTCGACGTTGTGTACAGCTCAAACGCACTAAGTCCACTGAACCAGTACTAAAGAGGATCGCTAAGTCCACTGAACCAAAGAGGATCACTAAGTCCACTGAACCAGTACTAAAGAGGATCACTAAGTCCACTGAACCAAAGAGGATCACTAAGTCCACTGAATCAAAGAGGATCACTAAGTCCACTGAACCAAAGAGGATCACTTAGTCCACTGAATCAAAGAGGATCACTAAATCCACTGAATCAAAGAAGACCACTAAGTCCACTGAACCAAAGAGGATCACTAAGTCCACTGAACCAAAGAGGATCACTTAGTCCACTGAATCAAAGAGGATCACTAAGTCCACTGAACCAAAGAGGATCACTAAGTCCACTGAACCAAAGAGGATCACTAAGTCCACTGAACCAGTACTAAAGAGGATCGCTAAGTCTACTGAATCAAAGAGGATCACTAAGTTCACTGAACCAAAGATGATCACTAAGTCCACTGAACCAAAGAGGATCACTAAGTCCACTGAAGCAGTTCTAAAGAGGATCACTGAGTCCAGTGAACCAGTACTAAAGAGGATCACTAAGTCCACTGAACCAAAGAGGATAACTAAGTCTACTGAACCAAAGAGGATCACTAAGTCCACTGAACCAGTACTAAAGAGGATTACTAAGTTCACTGAACCAGTACAAAAGAGGATCACTAAGTCTACTGAACCAGTACCAAAGAGAAAAAATATGTCTACTGAACCAGTACAAGAGGATCACTATGTCTACTGAACCAGTACTAAAGAGGATTCGTATACAGATCTTTTATTTACAGTTTCAGGTGCCAACGGATCCGTAAGGTCTAACATCTAATCCAACCTAATAAATTTAAACAAATCGGTTCGATACATTTTGTACTGAATATCCATCTTATCGGGGCCAGCAGACATAAAATCTATTTTATATGGAACTTCCAGGATAGAGTTTTACTTTCTCCAGTAATTGGACGAAATATTTTGGTACAAAACGCCCCTGAAAGTCCCACAATATTTCGGCCGCTTTGTATCCTACACGGCCAACTTGCCGCATTGTATTTTTATTGAAAATTATAAAATAAAAGTGTGTGCGAAAATTGTATAAAACTTAATGAGGCCACCTCAAGGCGGGCCAAGAAATAACCTTCTATAACACTTTACGGAAGTAAATGGGGGTAGGTAGAGGACATTGATGGAATTTGCAGGATATTGGAAATTTCATGGTTCATACGTTACGTCATTAGGCGAACCAAGAGAAACTTGTATGCCGCACGTTTCCGTTCGATCTTTGCCGCCGAATAGTTCATTTTTATATCAAAGTTCGCTTTTACAAAATCAGTGTGATTCACTTCTAACTGTTCAAAATCGAAACGAAATCACTACATGGCACCTACAGTGATTAGGTATTGAATGAAAGCGGCACGCAGCTGTCTCGCTGACGTGTAAAATTGGATTTCCAACAATAATTTTTTACGCTACAATCCTATGGTATAATAATGATTTTACTAACGTAATAAGCACGGAAATCTACGTAAATTAGCATTTTCAAATTAAAAATGACACTGAATACTGAGTATACGATTTCAGAGAAAACAAATTTTGTTCAATCTATAAGCGAAACCGATTTGCGCGCCAAGTTTTAAGCAAATCATCATAAAAAATTCAAATTTCTACGAAAATCAAAAATAAATGCGCGCGTGAACACACACACACACACACACACACACACACACACACACACACACACACACACACACAAACACACTTGTGAATTCGACCACACAGGCACGCACTCACACAAAAGCACTAGCGCGTACGAACGCACGCACACACACATAAACGTGCGAGCACACATGCACACGCACTCACAAACACGCGCCCGCACAAACACACACACATAACACACACACACACACACATTACAATTTTACTTAAGTGCAATTTGGAAATGATAATCTTCGCTGATTTTAACGCTGGCTACGATGGTAAAACCGAATTTTCAAAAAAAATATTGAGAATTTTACATTTATTTTGAAATTTGGAACGTCCGCCATTTTGAAACTGTTCCTTTTTCACTAGGCAACGTATTTGTCCAAGCTAATATTAACATTATATTTTTTAGGGAAATAATGACGTATACCTGAATAAGGAATAAGTAACGCTTGTATACACTGTGCGCGATTTTCAGAAACATCAATCAAATACAAAAAATTCTGTTTAAATCAAAATTTATTTTGTCTTTCTGAAAAGAAAACAAACTTAGACGGTATATCATTCGCTCAAGAAGGAATGGTCGCAAGGGATGATTCACCCTCCCTCAAGCAAAGCGTTGAAGATGATACGGTGATTCATCAACATGTAAAATGAAACGTGAAGTTTATATTTTAGATATGACTTCTGTAGAACGCTTTCTTCATCGCGCCATCACGTAAAAGCAAAACATGCAGCTGCCTCGCAGATGTGATTGGAACTAACAACATCTGTTTTTTTTAATTTACACTTTTTGAATAATATATTTTTACCATTAAAAAGACAGCGTTAAAATCTGCTTTATCAATTAAATTTACTGTAATTTGTACACATTTCAGGGTTGATTGCTATGGCGAAATCTGTTTTCAACAAAGTATTAGATTTTTTATTGCTACTATTTTGATTTTTGTTTGTTTGTTTGGTTTTTAACGTCCGACTATTGTACACACCTGGGGCTAATGCAGACGATGGGATGATTTATAGCGTATGAAAATGCTAAGCCCTGGCCGGGAATCCAACCCCGGGTCCTCGGGGTGAAAGCACAGTTACGCTATCAACTAGGCCACCGAGGCGGTTCAACTTTCTGCCATTTTGAAAGTGTTAAGCATCTCACGCATTAGACAAGGTTTGAAATAACACAACATGTAAATTTTAAAGCAATTTAGAATATTGTTAATATTCAAGAAAAATGTTGGTCTTTTCCTCAATGATGATCGGTGACAACGTAAAGCAAGCGCACGCGCACGCGCGCGCACACACACACACACAAACACACACATACACACAAATACACAGACACACACAAACACACACACACACATAAACACACACAAACACCTATACATACACACACACACACACACACACACACACACACACACACACACACACACACACACACACACACTTCAAGGCACATATTAGATTCAGTGAAATTACTTTACAATCGTTTATTATGAAAATTTGAATTTCCAAATTGTTTATTATGAAGTAGTGATAGCCAAATTTTATTGAGTATTGTACGAGTTTCCAATCGATATATTAAATATATTAACAATGATTTTTTATAAATTCCAAGTCGTTTATAAAGTACAGTAATTAATTTCCAAAAAGTATAATTAATTTTCCCAATCCTTTTTTTTTAAATAATATGAAACCGGATTAATTATGAATTCCTTTTTTTTAAAATTTCCATTGCTTTTAGAAAGTCAAAAACGAACATACCATACTAAATACGTTTTTATGTTGAAGGACTTAAAATAAAGTTTATTGCGACAGTTAGACAGGACACGAGGCGGTCACGTGTCACAGGACAAGTCAATAAAGCAACGGCTCCTCAGCGTTATAAAGTAATGCATTTCAGGACATCTTTCAACTTAGACCTATTTGGTACAATTGTAAGACAATCGTGGCAAACAGCTGTTTCGTCAGAGTTTTGTAGGCGAATTTTTAAGAATATTCCTTTAACTTACAATTTAAAAAAACTAATTTCACATTAATAATCATAATCACAATCTTTAGATATTAGCAATTAAAATGTTGAAACTATATTACAAATCCGAAACTGAACCCCGACTGCCATTAAGTTTGGCTTCGGTATTTTGATTTCAATATAAAACGTTTTCAAAACTACATTACAATACAAAAATGAATCATGAACGCCGAAATTGTTCAACATACGATTGGAAAAGATGTTGGCAGTGAATAAAATATCAATTGGCTCAGAAATATTGTCAGCACATGTTGGGTTATCCAATGACAACGGTGAGGGCAATGAATAAGATGAACAGAACCTGTATGGTTTCGTCCGGAAATATAATGGACTTAAATCAGAAGTAAATGGAGAAAACAGAAAAAGAAAAAAGATACATAAGAGGAAGAAGAAGAAGAAAAAAAGGAGGAGGAGGAGGAGGAGGAGAAGTAGGATGAGAATGAGGAGAAGAAGGAAAATTAGAAGAAGGAGAAAGAGAAGTTAAAGGAGGAGGAGAAACAGTGAATTAATAATAATAATAAGAAGAAGAAGAAAAGGAAGATGAAAAATAAGACGAAAAATAACAAAAAAGAAGAAAAACAAGAAAAAGATTAATAATAAGAAGAAGAAGGAGGACGAGGAAAAGGATTCGAAATAGGAGGGTCGGATAAGAAGGAAAAGAAGAAGGAGAAGAAGGAGAAGGTACTCTAGAAGAAAAAAGAAGAAGAAAACAGTGGAAGAAGAAGTAGAAAAGAAAAGCAGAAGATTAAGAAAAAGCAAAAAGAAGAAGAAGAAGAAGACGAAGAAGACGGAGAAGACTGAAGAAAAATACAGAGAAGAAGATACATAAGAGGGAGAAGATACAGAAAAAGAAAAAGAAAATACAAAAAAAGAAGGAAATACTTTTGAATTGGAGATGATACAAATTGGCAATTGTTTTATGAGTACCAAATCCAATAACAATTGATTTAAAATCAATATATATATATATATATATATATATATATATTCTGCGAAAAACCATTGAGGTTCTTATCGCCGATATATTTATTATTGTCTACGTGAAACTCTTATCACATTTAAGAACCCTACTAAAAGTTTAATATGTAAGTCGTTATGCCATCAAAAATAAAATAAACCAAACGTTGAAAGTAACAACGAAAAATAAATACTATCAAAAACTAAAAACAAAATCAGACGTTCGATAGAGGTGAAGACAGTTCATTCGATCATATGTTTAGTTAACAGCTGTTAAAGCAATCCAATTTGTCTAACTTTCATCCCGACATCCATACATTGTACTTTTAGTTTTTTTAATGTTTTTGACAAAAAAGTGAATGTTATTGGTAATTTATAGAAGTCCCGAAATTTTTCACCAATTCAGTTTAAGATTAATAAAATCTACGCTGGTTAATTCGAACATTTAATTCAAAATATTAAAATAAAAATTTAAAAAAATCTGTTTTTGAAAATTTTAAAAGAATGAGTGACATATATCCTTCTTCGAAAATTAATTATGTGCTTGCTGAAGCATTGTTAAATTTACTGCATTAAATATTTCTTGTACAGTAAATTGGCAAACAAATCAGGATGTTCTCTCAGATAGATTACAAAATTGTATGAACTGCGTTTGTTGAATTTGTTCTCGAAATATCTAGAGTTAACTACAGAATGTTACTGTTTTTTTTTATTTTTAAGAAACTCTCTTATGTCAGTTATAACTAATTGATTTTTTGATTTTTATACAACACATAACATCCTGTTCTATACGCTCATTCATTATTCCTCCTCTTTAGAAAATAAAACACGAAATCCGTTATCACTACATTGTCTATAAATCTGATTGCTGTAACGTTCGGCAAAGTTTTATAGTTTCTCGACCTGCCGCTAAGGCGTTGCAAATATTTTACGGCTGTAACGTTATCACCGTGTAGTTATGATATATTTATTCACCCATTATACAAGGACTAGAAATGTTTCGCGCGATCATATAGATGAAGAAGCAAGGTGCTGAAACTAACAGCCACCATTTGTCTTGTTTTTCAACGGTGATTAAATACTTCACCGGCATTAAAGTCTCTAACAGACACTTTGGAATGTTTCAAATGCAAATGCCACTGTGTAAATTTAGTTTAATGGTTCTACTTAGGTATATTATATTAATCAAATAGTCGAAACTGGGGTAATTTAAGAAGATTATATTCTAGTAATTATCAAGTTAATTTAGTTTATATCATATACTTATATTAAAATATCTTATATAGTTTGTATAAATACTTTGAGGCTTGTAAATATAAGGAGCTTAAGTACCCGACTTTCGGTGGGCAATTCAAATGTAGTCAGTAATTTTATGTACATTTTAAAAGCCAACAGAAAAATTGCATCATGAAAAATCAATATTCTCTTTAGAAATGTGGGAATGAGAATTTTTGTGGTTTTTGGAAATCTCAAATAGAAAACTGCCACCTTTGCAGATGCCACAGCTGTGATGTCAGTTGCTGAGAGAGCGGAATATGCCAGTAATATGCTATAGAGCTTTGTTGATGCAACTAACAAGTGGACAAAGAAATGGAAAATAAAACTAAATGAAAATAAGTCGGTTCTTGTAAATTTTAAAAATCGTAAAATAATACAAGTTCCAGTTTCCATCAAATCACAGATGACCTTGGTATGACGCTCGGTGCTAAATTAAAGTGGAAAGAACATGTAAAAAAATGAATCTAAGGCTCAAGATGTATTGGTTGTTAGGTCGACAAAAACAACTATCATTGCCTAACAAGTTGCTACTATACAAACAAATGATAAAGGCCAGTAAGGATCTATGGCATTCAGTTGTGTGGTTGTACCAAGAGAACTAACGTCAAGTAGATACAAATATTCCAAAACAAAGTATTGTGGCAAATCTGCAAAGCACCGCGGTATTTGAGAAATGACAACATCCACCGTGATTTAAAAATCAATACCGTGGCTGAGGAAATTAAGGTATGTTCCAGCAAGAGATTGTAGAAATGCTGCCACGCTTCAACGACTGCTGGGTTCTCCGAAGGCTGAAGAGGACAAAGGACATTGACATGGTGTGTTAAGATTACTCTGGTCAACAGATTAGGGTTAGGACAACCATACCATTGTTAACTACTTACTGTATAAGGAAAAGTTACTTGTCAAGTTGTATTTAACTTAGCTGTAATACGAGGGCTATTCAGAAAGTAGATTACGTTTTTGGATAAAAAAAAAAACTAAGTACAGGAAAAAAATTTTATTATATACATTTGAAAGAGGAACTAAAATACTATTTTTCGACATAATCGCCAAACAAATTTAGACATTTGTCATATCGGTGAACTAGCTTTGAAATTCCCGTGTCGTAGAATTCCGCCGCCTGTGACGCCAGCCAGTCAGTCACGCTCGTGAGGGACAGGAAAGGTGTTCTTCTGGTTGACTTCCTAGAACGTGGAGCAACCATAAACTCAGAAAGGTATTGCCAAACATTACGAAACTTAAGACGAGCTATCCAGAACAAGCGGAGAGGAAAACTGAGTGCAAAAGTGTTGTTTTTGCACGACAATGCCCGCCCTCACACGGCAAATCGAACAAAGACGTCTTGACGGCCTTCAAGTGGGAGATTTTCCCTCATCCACCCTACAGTCCGGACCTGGCACCTAGTGATTTCCACTTATTCCCGAAGATGAAGACTTGGCTTGCAACACAGCGCTTCGATGACGACGCAGATCTCCGCGCGGGCGCGACTGACTGGCTGGCGTCACAGGCGGCGGAATTCTACGACACGGGAATTTCAAAGCTAGTTCACCGATATGACAAATGTCTAAATTTGTTTGGCGATTATGTCGAAAAATAGTATTTTAGTTCCTCTTTCAAATGTATATAATAAAATTTTTTTCCTGTACTTAGTTTTTTTTTATCCAAAAACGTAATCTACTTTCTGAATAGCCCTCGTATAACAGTAAATATAATAATAAGTAGTGATATAATTTTCCTCTTATTTCAAATATCTATTATTTATTTATTTTTTCAAACCAAACCAAACTGCATTCAATGAAAAGTGTTTCGTTTCTACAAACATGCTAAAGTGTAATACTCAAATAGGTTCTGCGAGATGATGGTGTGTAGCTATATTGCCTACTTTGCCCCTTCCACATGTAGAACTTTATTATAGGTTCACTGTACAACCAGGGAACAAGGTAGTGTGGTGTGTGTGTGTGTGTGTGTGTGTGTGTGTGTGTGTGTGTGTGTGTGTGTGTGTGTGTGTGTGTGCGTGCGCGCGTGTGTGTGTGTTATAGCACTCTATTAATCGCTTTATTGATTTGAGTCAAATTTAAATTCTGTAACATTGTACCTTTGGCAAATACAATAAGATTCGTCCTTCAAAATTTAACACCATTAAAATTATAAAATAGTAAAAAAAATTTACTTAACATTTTTTTTTTAACTGGTTTTTCTACCTTGATCGGCCAGGAAGAAATTAGTGTGAATCGAAAATTGTTTACTAAAAATACAAAAATCTACTGGATCGTGTTCCGAAATTTTTTTCACACACTCGCTATAATTATAACTTTTATGTCTAAATACAATGGTGAAATCTTGAAAAGAAAACAGTTACAAATTATAAGGCTTTCAGCGGTCGTTTTGTATTTTTAGATGAAAATCTGCTGAGCCGATTTTTGATAAATTGGCCGATTTTACAGGTTTTCGTAACAGCTCTAGAACCAGGCGAAACGGAAGCGATTTTCAAAAATATGGTTCCATAAGTTGTCTAATTTTGAAAATTTATAAAACAAAATTTTAACAATATTATTAAAGAAAAATTTCAGAAGTTTTTTTTACCTAAAGGGTCTTAAATTTTAAACGAAAAAATTCCCGAAATATGGGGTAGAATAGAAATACAAGTGAAATTTCATCAAAACCGCCTTACTACGTGCATGGACACAAACGGATCAATGGGTAAATACATTTTTTTGACAATTATTAAAATAATCCTATTTCTTCAGTTATCTAATAACGTGAAAAAGTACTTCTAAATGTTTGGTAACAAGAAGGTATTGGTTCTGTTTTGTCTCTATCCACACAAAGAAGACAGTCAACCCTTCCCTATCCCTGTAATAGATTGGGGTTCAATTTGTAGCGAAACAATTCCCTGCGCAAAGAAACATTTAATACCAGCAGTAGGTATGTTTTACAAAGTTCACATTCAACTAATTTATTTCAAAAGTGGTTTAGAAACACAAGCTAACTCATTTCAAATTATTTCTCACTTCGGTTTGGAAGTTGTAGATAAACATTTGGAAAAATCGGCTTAAATGCTCAAATCAACTAATAACTCAAACCATACACGTACACACACGCGTGAGCGCACATGCACAAGCACGCTCGCGCACACACACACACACACACACACACACACACACGCACACGCGCGCGCACACACACGCACACGCACACACGTACAAACACTTACAAACACTTACACACACACACACACGTATACGTACACACACATACACGTGTGTGCGCACACACACACACACACACAAGTACACGTACACACACATACACGCGCGCGCACACACACACACACACACACACACACACACACACGTACAAACACACACACACGCACGTACACACACACACACAAACACACGCACATACACATAGACGCACACGCGTGCGCGCACACACAAACACACACACACACACACGCACACGCACACACGTACAAACACTTACAAACACTTACACACACACACACACACACACACACACACACACACACACACACACACACAAGTACACGTACACACACATACACGCGCGCGCGCACACACACACACACACACACACACACACACACACACACACACACACACACACACACACACACACACACACACACACGCACGTACAAACACACGCACATACACATAGACGCACACGCGTGCGCGCACACACACACACACACACACACACGCACGTACAAACATACACACAAATACACGCGCGCATACACACACACACACACTCACTACTCCACGTAGCTTGGCAAACTCTAAAATGTAAATCCTCAAAAACGAATAGCTTTAATTTGTTTTTTTTCTTTTTTTCCCTTATCGTCCATACTTTGCCATTTAGAATAATGAGGACGAAGGATCAGTGTTGACGATAAGGGAACATCAACAGGAGCAACTGCGGCTCGAACTAAGAATCTTTAGGAGCGCTGAATGACGCAGCAGACTGACCGATTTAGCCACTTCTACCACCGTGTCCTCGAATACCTTAAACAAGTTTCTTTGTGAGTAATTAAAAACAAAATATAGTACTTTTATATGCGATTAAGCGTGTAGCACTTTTATTGCTGATTAAAGCTACGGAAGCAGCAAGTAAGGGAATATAGTACGAGGGTTTTCTCATTTGCATTTTAATTGTTCCTTACCAGTGGTGAAAACACAACTTTAATAACCTTCTATTTCGTGTAATTATCTTTTACGTACAAGGGAAATTATATGCCTGCATAACTGGTAACACTGCGTACGGTATATGCATTTATGTAAGAGAATTACTTTATTTAAAGAAAAATTTTTTTAAATAAATATAATACAACAGTTTTTAGACGAATATCTCTGAACTATTGTAATGCAAATTGCACTTCATTTTAACTATACTCATTCACTGTTGTCGACTTTCTTGAACAAATTATTTATTAAATAATTAGGATTATGTTATATTTTCTTCCTTCTAGTGGTCGTTTTTTACTCACCTCGTCAAGACTACCGCGGTTTCGAAATCTTACTGTTTCATCTTCAGGCCGTAATGCAAAATGTCAACCCCACAGGGGGGTTGCAGATTAGCTTCATCTATTGAGAGGATTTAGACGTCCCTCGCGGTACCCGAGTCTAACACACACTTACACTTACAACACTACACTTACGACTCTAACACTTACACTCACACTTACATTTAGGGAGGCGATAATAGCCTCAATGTGCTTTTCGCCTTAAAAAAAAATGTAAAATCCCTCTGTCGAGATTGTCACAAGGTTAAACAAAACATCGAAAACACACGTCACAAACACTAAACATAATTACACGATTAAAATACACATGATAAAATTTGGTTTGGTCAATTTGCAACTCGTATGTCGTTACATTTTGAACATGTTAGTTAGATTTTCACCTCTAAATTTAGAAAAAAAATATTTGTCATCTGTCAAGAGTTCATTTTTGTATTTTTATCCACTTTTATTGTACTATGTTAGAAGTTTACAATTCTAATATATGCAGATTTTAATAATGTTTATAATGGTGAGAAAAATTTACTTTTTTAAAATTATCTTACATCACGTCAGCTAGACATTTGCGCGCAACAATCGAATTAAAATTTGTAATAAAATCTATTTACTTTTGTAGTCATTGATTATTAATTGTAGTTAACTTCGTGTAATACAAATAAAGAGCTATGCATTAAAAGTTAACTCGCTAAACGCGTATAGTTCCCGTAAAATCTCGATGTTATTTTTAACCGACTCGAACCAATAAAAAGTAAAATTGTTTATTATATTAACAAGGCTAGCGTATAACCTATAATTACATTACTTCTGGCCGTTATCCAAACGTTTACCGCTAGCTCCAGTAATGCCAACATCTGTTTTTAATGCTCCATATTCCGACGTCGTTTCAAGTGACTTGTATTTTAGTGCGTCATAAAACTTTGACCGCTCTACAATTTCATTCCAGAAAAGAATAATTGCGGCACGCAGCTGTCTCGCTCTAGTGGTGGAAACGAATTTTTGAAAATATCTCACCATCGGAAACTTTTATTTTTGGGTGGGGAACTCGCGGTATCACGAATAACATTTACTAGGAGTAAATGCACGGCTAATGGCTTACTGATAATTATAGTGCATTCGTATCTTAGTGATACGATTAAGCGCGTATATCGCTTATTCAATATAACATAACCTCAAAATTTCCCATTGGAATTAACGATAAATATTAAAATAAAATATCGAAGTACTAATCTAGAACTATTGTAGGCCTCTGAAAAAGTGATATCTCAAGAATTGTACAAAGATCTTACTATGATTGCCGCTCCTATGCCAGAGAGTCTCTGGCCAAGTTACAGAGGTTGGTCTGCCTGTGTAACACTGGCTATATAGATACTGTGGCAACGGCGGCACGTATGTAGACTGCAGGGAGGTGGTGCCTGACTGCCCTATTCTTTTGTAAATGCTAAAATCACAGAAAAAACAGTGCCCTTTGTTGATAGAAGCTAATCAGATGGTTAAACGGCACATAGTATCTAGACCCTTTGATGTCAACGTGACTTTTGAGTGGAGAGATCGTGTCTTAGAGAAATTCTGGATACGTAGCATGGTACACGGATGGCTCCAAGACATAGACAGGTACTGGTGCTGGGATGTATGCCCTGGGACCGGGGTTGAAGAAAGTTATCACCCTTAGGACAATATACAGCAGTATTACAGGTCTGAAGTAACGACCATTAATGACTGTGTTTAGGAGAATTTGAAACGGGTCTTCAAGAAGACAAGCATACATATTCATAGCGATAGTCAGGCAGCAATAGAAGCACTTGCGGGTCCTATAATACAGTCCAAGCTGGTCTGGGAGTGTTAGAAGAACCTTGACGTTCTGTCCCGGGATAACCCGGTAACTCTTCACTGGGTTCCGGGGCATAAGGAGGTTGAGGGTAATGAGGAGGCAGACCGACTGGCTGGACTTGGATTTGCATCTGAATCCATCAGACCTGAACCGGCTTTAGGGATTTCTCTACCGTTGGCCAGGTCCGCTATTAATGGGTGGATTACTAATCAACACCAGGTAAGATCGGATAACCTTCATGGGTATTTCCATAGTAAACGTCTCCTAAGCAAAGTTTCTTTTGGAGGACTGAAAGGGCAGCTATGGACAGAGCACACCCCGGAGGATCATCGGGCTCATTACAGGGCAATGTGGTCTGAGGGTGCACATGAACAGAATAAGTAGGCACCATGGAGAAACCGTGTATAGGTTGTGCAGGAAGGAAGAGAAAACTGCAGGACACGTAATTTATTATTTAAGAGGCTAGGAGTGTTTGGTTTCCAAAGCCATAGGGATCTTAAGCAGAGTGAGCTAGTCAGTGGGTTGCTGCAACTCATTAAGGGTACCAATCTGTTGAACTAAGTATTTTTAAGAGGCTTAGTTGAACAATAGTAGTAGTGCCTTGGGTTGTACTATTCTTTCCTTTAGACTCTATAGTCTAATCTAATGATGGCCGCTCTAATAATTTATTCCAACGGAAATTTATTACTAAAATTTTTGAATTTTGTTTTGTTTTTCTTTGTTATTTTAAGGACTTAGAGGCTATTATCGCCTCCCTATATGTAAGTGTGAGTGTAAAGTGTTAAAGTCGTAAGTGTAAGTGTGTGTTAGACTGTGGTACCGCGAGGAACGTCTAAATCCTCTCAATAGGTGCAGATAGTCTTTTGTTTTTGAAAATACATTGTAAGTAAATGTAATATAAGTTAATTTGCATTTTTTTAAAAGTCACTGCACTGGTGAACACGAAAATTGTTCAATCCTACAGCTGCAGGATTTTTACGTGAAAAAAAATTTTAAAATTTTCAACTTCTATTCACTAACATTTCCTAATCTCGTTATTGAACAGGAAGGATTGGTCTCGATGAGGTAGGAGGACTTCGTCGCTATCACAAAAGGACGTCAAAGAAAGGACAGTTACAGGGTGTATTAAGAATTAACCGGGTTCTGGCGGGTTCCATTTGCTTCAAGTAATCCAGCTATCGCTTATTCATCCATTGTTACAACTGACAAGTGCATTAGTGGGTACATATTGTAGTAGACGGTGGATAACCTGAATTGCAGAACTGAACGTTCAAATACTCTACAATTTACTTTTTGTTAAGCACGAATAGAAAATGATATCTGCACGTACTAGTGTAGCTGACGTGATAGAAGCGTATTTCCAAAAAAGGCAATCTAGCCATATATTTTTGTAATGCACTTAATAACGTTTTAAAGTTTTCAAAATAAATCGAAAATGCGAAAACAAACCCTGACCGCCATCCATTCAATTTCTAAGCTTCAAAATGTATATGCCCCTTTGCAGTTTTTAAGACTTTTTACGAAAATGAAATAAACGTAAAATTAAGTGTTTTATGATTTCTTCGTAAGATTCGAAATGTCCGCCATTTTGAAACTGTAACGATCCTGATTTTTAACAAACATGTCCAAGCTTGTATCGAAATCGATTTTTGTGCTAATTTTAAAATTGCGAACCTAGGTATAAAATACGAGGTTATATCGTATATCGTATATCGTAAATAATTTTTTTCAACGATACCTCAAAAATTAATTTAGAGTTTAGAAGCGGCACTCTTGTCTGGGACCATACCATGATGTCATTTTCGAATGGAAATTTTCTAACAAAACGATTTGGAAAATAGAACATAAGTTAGTAAAAAAGTTAATAATTTCGCAAACAGCTGTCTCACTGCCGAATGACGTTCGTAAAAAGAAACTTTATCATATAATATCGAATTTATTATTTATCGAAACAATCGTAATGAATTAATTTTGTAGACATTTGACCACTATCCGGATTTGTTTTATTGCTAACATCCGATCGAAATTTGTTTAATGTTTCTAAGCGAGAACAATTGAAGGCATACAAGTTTTTGTGATGTTAATAATATTGACAAAAAATACATTTCAGTATAAAAACATTTTCATATTTTACTATAAAAATACCCGTTTCTAAATTCTTAAATGTTTCCTAATCAGTGTTCAATTCTGCGTAATTCGTATTTCAAATTTTCAAATTAGTGTACTTATCTTATAAACATGTGATTTCTTATGCCGCCATTTTGAAACGGTTGAACTGATTGGTAATATTAGCAAAATAACTTTGTATGCCAATTTCTAATCAAATCCTAAGAAACCCACAAGTAGAAAAACGTTTTTAGAGGTCAGGATCGGTGCACATTTCATAGAACTAGTTTCTGGATTAACTATTCGCTAACAAAGTGACTATCTGCCCTCAATTCGTTTCAGGGAAATATTACAAATTCTTGACAAGCGATGTGGGTTATTCCTTGCAGCTGACAGGTCCCAACATTAACAAAGGGTGTCTCGTTATTTCAGCCCTAACGTATGCAATCCGTGTCAAATAAATACAGACATCAAATTATTTAACTGCTGACCTACTGAAACGTGATGAATTTAAGGGTTGAAAAATTATTGCACATCTCAAGTTTAGTTGTTTTAAAAATAACTTGCTGATATTCCTGGCCACGTTTTAAAATTTTTAGACTTACTGTTTAAACGCATGAGTGCAGTTATAAAGTTATAATGATACGTTTTAAAAAACAAACAAGCAAAGTTTTGTTATTTTTAGACTTATCGTTTAATCGTTTGAGTGCGGTTCTAAAGTTGTGCGTGCGCGCGCGCGCGCGTATGTGTGTGTACAAGCTCCTTAAGCAGCAAAAATCGTTCAACACACTTTCCAAATGGCAGCTATTTTCAAATTTTTTTAAACTCAACGTTTTTCGACTAAAAACTGTTTAAAAACCTGATTTCACCGTCACAAATAGCGTTAAAAAACCGCATAAATTGACATTTCAAATTTTCACGATGACACCATCCGAAGACAAACATTAGTACCGCGAAAACGAGGCATTTAAAGCATGTGATTTCTTATACCGCCATTTTGAAACGGTTGAACTGATTGGTAATATTAGCAAAATAACTTTGTATGCCAATTTCTAATCAAATCCTAAGAAACCCACAAATAGAAAAACGTTTTTAGAGGTCAGGATCGGTGCACATTTCATAACACTAGTTTCGATTTTCGAAGTTCATAGGCACGAGACTGCAGTTACTTCCGTTAGATTTTCCCGTGTCGATAACGCCAATATATCATCCTCATAAGTCTAAAAGCACTGAATATAAACAGACTAGAAGTATAGCCACCATTATAAAAAGCGTTTTCGATATCAGAATCTAAAGTCCAAGTCATTGCGCTATCTGCCGCTAGGAACGCTGCAAGATGCAATGACAGGTGGGGAAGACGTTTGAGAAAATATACAGTACTATTATCTATTTAACTGTAGTTGAACACTATGCTGCAAGATGCCACCAGTAGCGAGCACTCACACCTCTCTCATAAGGGTTATCAGTACGTTTTTCTACATAAGGGTTTTAGTTTGTTTACAGACAATGCTAAAACTCACAATATACGCAAGTTAAGCTAGAAAAAAACACAAAATATTAAAACGTTTTAACGTCCAGTTTACCACAGTTCCAAATTTATGCTCTGTTTAAATAAGTCCATTTTCATTCCTCTAACGAACCAAATAAAGGGTTTAAAACTGTCTGAGTTGATTTAAAATTGATTACAGGCACCCTGCGGGCAAGAAAATGAAAATATCTCACCTGACTCGGTTCTGTATTTTATAGGTTATGTTAGATTAAGTAACCGCCGTGTAACATGAGTCTTTATTAAATTCTGACAATCGTTATGACTTCATATTTTCCGCTGTATTAACCTGTAATATATTTACCATGGCAGGTAATAAAACAACGGTCAAAGGAGGAAAGTGATTTTTCCGTAACGGGTTTAATATTTTTATATTTTCGTGGCAAAAAAGTTACAGCGACGGACGATAAATCATTCAGTTTTTAATTGTACGCAGTTTGGGGTTTCAAAATTTCATTTCATTTTGACAAAACATTGTTTACGAAAATTGATCTTTATATCGTTAAGTAGGGTGGTCAGCAAGTGCTGAGCGGAGCAGAATTAAGTTGAACAACAACCAGAAGCGGAATTCGGTCGCTTAAAAAACGTGTTTGTATTTTTTGAATCTAAATATTGAGGCTTAGCGTAACAGATTCTATGAACCATTACGTTTGAAAACCGTAACCTAGGCAATGGTAACTTAGATAATGAGAATAAGTTTAGAAGCATGGTTGGGGAAGCGGTGCCAGCTTAAAACTGAACCAAGGCATAGTCTAAGCTGCGCGGAATGGAACCCAGTGACGACGAATTGCTACTGCAACTTAAATTTCCACTGAATTTAAAATTATAATTCCTTTATAATGATCAAGGACAACTGCAGCCAACGGAAAAGCTTGTGTGATAGAGTGTGACACATTGGATGAATTGGTTCGAGTTTGTAAGAGAGCTACTGGATCGCAAAATATTCAGTATACTTTAGACTACATCGATGTAATCAGAGGAGAAATTGTCGATGAACAAATTGATGAGCCTATGCCTTGCATCAATCAACAATGTATGCAAAATTTCAAGTCGATTGAATCATGGGAAGTTGAATGAATTATAAAATTATAAATCAAATGGGAAGCTATTGAAGCGGCCATCACAGTAAGATCCAGACCCAGTACTTTGAATAAGAATGGATATTGATATCTAATAAACTTTCGTTAATTAGTTAAGAAATAAAAAATATATATTTTAAATATACGAAATATAAAAGTTTAAAATGTTGACTTACGGAGATTTTAATGCTGATTAAGCATCGGGAGTTCTCCGATGGCAATAAATTTTATGAAAAAAGTAAAAAATAAAAAAAAGTATTGTTGAAAATTTGCTATAGTTACAACAACAATGTATTTGAGTGCACGATTATTGGAAAATTTGCAATGGAAAAATGAGGGTAGCCATCATGGTAAGATCCAAACCCGGGATCTTGAGTACTGGTCTTGACCTTTAGATCACGTTTTAAAGAGTCGTTAATGTGTATATATATATATATATATATATCTATCTATCTATCTATCTATCTATCTATCTATATATATATATATATATATATATATATATATATATATATATATATATAATCTGGTGTGTGTGTGTGTGTGTGTGTGTGTGTGTGTGTGTGTGTGTGTGTGTGTGTGTGTGTGTGTGTGTGTGTGTGTGTGTGTGTGTGTGTGTGTGTGTGTGTGTGTGTGTGTGTGTGTGTGTGTGTGTGTGTGTGTGTGTGTGTGTGTGTGTGTGTGTGTGTGTGTGTGTGTGTGTGTGTGTGTGTGTGTGTGTGTGTGTGTGTGTTAACATTGTGTGTTAAAAGGTTCTAGTTAACATTGTAAAAGCTGCAAGCTTACCGCCAGCTAGATGGAACACCTTGATTCTCGATGCAAACATGACTGAAGGTCACTCTATCTATGAGCGCATCAGAACTCTAACAGAGGAGGATCCAAATTGGCGCCGATGGTTCCTTGGAAGTAAGACACTTCAATGTTATCAGCAATGAGGTCAGCAAGTACCATCACGAGTTTGATCTCGAGTATGCACCAGATTCACCTTTGGCAGTTTGAGAGATAACATGAATCTGCCCGACTTCGGAAGCACATTAAGAGCTGCTCTTGAGAATCTATTCCAGCAGCACAACGGTGGAGTGTTAATTGCACAATCCAAATCTCTAGGTGTCATGAACTATGATGATAAATACTACTTTACAGGCTCTCATTCCTGTGGAGCACATGGATCTACTGCAGCCAACGGAAAAGCTTGTGTGATAGAGTGTGACACATTGGATGAATTGGTTCGAGTTTGCAAGAGAGCTACTGGATCGCAAAATATTCAGTATACTTTAGACTACATCGATGTAATCAGAGGAGAAATTGTCGATGAACAAATTGATGAGGCTATGCCTTGCATCAATCAACAATGTATGCAAAATTTCAAGTCGATTGAATCATGGGAAGTTGTTGAATATCGATTATTAATAATTAATTAAGAATCAATTATTAATTAATCAATTGATTCATGAATTGTCACCGGAAATAAGGCTGCACGCAAATTTTCAGAGCGATTGGATCACGGGAAGAGGTTCAAAATTGGGAAATTAAAATCCACCCAAATACAGGAAGCAAGCTAAAAGAAAACAAGTAAAAACTACAATGGTATTTGCTTTGACGTGTTCTTTAACCAGCTGAATTGCTTCAAAAGTTTCAAAATGGCGCTTATTTCAAATATTTTAGAAATAGTTCAAATATTTTAAAAACTGTTATTATTAGATGTTCAATGAAATCAGCTTTTCGAATTAATATAAAACAACTGTTCTTTTAATATAAATACCAAAATTAAAAATAACTATTCATTTTGTATACTTAAAACGTCTTCATAATTTCCGTAGTGTAGTGGTTATAACGTGTGACTTACACGCGCAGGGTCACCGATTCGATTCGGAAACAATAATTTTTAATTATAATTAATTTAATATAAAACTTGCAACGCGCAAAATATACTGTTCTATATCAATATAAACATATTCGTCGCAACATGCGTCCCGCAAAGTTCAAAATCAAAACCAGCCCTAAAACATGATACATGTTAAAAACCCTTTAATACTCCAGTCATTAGTGGTAGCTCCGTATAAGTATCAATATTCTACTCTGGCTCACATGTATAGGTCGTTTGTTTAATCATGGCGCTTGACCTCGACCGATTTAACAGATTTTTTAACTTAATACTAGTAGTTTGGTAAGAAAACAAATAAAATATATTTAGAATACAATGCCTTTAACGTACCGTACAAGGTTAACGTAGACATTTCTCTACAGCTCCACACTATAAGACTATACATTACGCCTTCAAGCGCCACGATAAACCGAACGAACTTTAGATAAGAAATTTCACTCCGCCTTTCCGTATTTTCTAAAATCCTTTTAATATATTCTACAATCTACATGAAAGACAAACGTATTACGGGGAAAACATAAAATGCTTGTTTTGTTCACCCATTTTTATCAAATTCAAAGCAGCCATTTTCTGAAAATAGAACCGGAATTGGAAAGTGAACATGAAATAAACATGAAGCATTGAAAACGCTGCCAAGTGTAGAGCAGATGTTCGAAAGCAGTTGCTGTATTGTGGAGCGCGGAGCGAGGAGGTGGCCGAGCCCGCAAGGCGACTTGGAAATTGAATAATTTCGGCGCGCCACTTTGCCCTTTGTTGTGTTAAACAAGTTCTACAGCTCTCCAATTTTCAGAAAGTAATTTCGTTTTCATTGCGAGAAGAAAAAAAACAACAAACGTGATATTTGCTATAATATTGCTGCGGAAGAAATTTTCGAAAAAACTGAAACAGCTTGAACACAATTAATTTAACTTAGCCAGGAATTAGTTAAAGTCAGGTCATGATGGAAGCCAGTTTCCAACAGTAATTTCTTTATTTTACTTTTTTTTTGAAAATACCATTTCACCATTAAATTATGCACGTATATTGAAGATAAGAAAACTATCCATGACAGCCGTAAGTTTTCTTTTTCCTATTTTCAATTAAATTTTAACTTTTAAAAAATAGATTTTTACTGATTACTATTTTCAAAAAAAGTGGAAGTTAAAAAATTTAGACTTTATTTACGAATGTTGAAATTCGATTTTTGAAAAGTTGAAATTTAATCGGACCAAAATTACGAACTTGAGATGCTAACATGTAATATATATCACATACTTACACCAGTTTTATCGATCTCATAAAAAGTGACCTCTACAAGAAATGATCGGTGTTCATCTAAAGATTTCAACGTTATCAAGATCTCATTCATCTCAATTATCTCATTTTCCAATAAAAAGATTACTTATAAGGAGAAAAAACATTCGAACACAAGTTTATAGGCTATTCTTATGTTAATTTTCAAATATTTTTATATTAAGGAAACAATTCGAAGTAGTGAACGTAGAAGGCAGTCAGGAAATGACGATAATTTGTTATTGAAACCATTTCTAACACAAGCAATAATCTCTTTAAATTAATAGACGAATGCAGACTGTTGTAATTATGTTTACACATTGTTCCACCCGTAGCGCTAGCTCTGTTGAACAATGCTTCACACAAGCATCCTCTGCATTCAAGTGCAATACATAACGACATAACCTCAAAATCCTTTGCTTCGTGTGTGAGTTTTTTTTTATGAACTGATGTATTTCATTAAAAAATTCGTTTTGTGTTTAATGGTAGGCATTTTACGGAAAGTTTTTTTTTAATGCATACTCCTTTAAGCTCGGTACAGAAAAATCGAATTGACCGTAACCTAAAAAATGTGAAAAACAGCTGATGGTTGAAACAGCTGGTTATTACAGATGCTAGTCATTGGGTTACAATATGTATTACAAAATCAAACGACTTCACCATAGATAAACTACTTATTTCGAATACTTGAAAGGCGATAACGAAATAAATAGTAAATAAAATAGTGGTGGAATTAGAAGTTTAATATGTTAAAATTAATAAAATAAGTACAGAATATTGTTATTTATAAATTTAAAAAAAATAATAAAAACTGTAACTATAGACAAGTGTTGTATTTGGCACTAAAAATATAAAAACGTATAAGGCCGATGCTGACGTCACAAACGACGAGAAACTACATAACCATATATCGTGTTTTAGGGCTGGTTGTCGAGGACCCGGGTTCGATTCCCGGCGAGGGCTTGGCATTTTCATACGCTATAAATCATCCCATCGTCTGCATTAGCCCAAGTGTGCACAATAGTCGGGCGTTAAAGAAAAAAAAAAAAAAAAAAAAAAAAAAAAAAAAAAAAAATAGTGCTGGTTGTGATGTTGGATTTTGCACGTCGCGTGACGTGAGTGTACACATTTATGTTGGTAATTATAACAAAAGATCAGTTGTTTATATTAATTCGTAACGATCAGATGATTTCATTGAACAACTGATAGAATACGTTTTAGGTTGTTAATTTATAGTTTTATTCGAAAACATTATCGTAATTAAAATAAAAAGGAAGAGATAACATGATACATGATTTTTATATTTGTTTCAATAAGAAACATTTTTATTTTCGAGTGAATACTACTTTACGCTCCGTACGGTAAATTTTGTGGTGCTGTCAAATTGAATTGAGAGTTAGATTAGGTTATTTAGGTAATTTAAAAAATAAAAAAAATAACTAGTATTAACTCGAAGGTGCGTAATCTCTCGTAGGTGTGCGTGCGTGCATGCGTGCGTGTGCGCGTGCGTGTGTATGTGTGTGTGTGTGTGTGTGTGTGTGTGTGTGTGTGTGTGTGTGTGTGTGTGTGTGTGTGTGTGTGTGTGTGTGTGTGTGTGTGTGTGTGTGTGTGTGTGTGTGTGTGTGTGTGTGTGTGTGTGTGTGATTGAGTAAACGTTTAACGATCTCTCGAAAAATTACATAAAGGTCAGGATCGGTGCTCATTTCATGATCCTGCGTCTTACCATGATGGCTACTAAAACAGCTCATTTATCAAAGTTTGCTAAAAACAATGGTTGTTATGAAAAAAACGACTTCCAAAGTTTTTTTTTTTTTTTGTTTAACGTCTGACTATTGTGCACACTTGGGCTAATGCAGACGATTAAATGATTTATAGCATATGAAAATGCCAAGCCCTGACCGGGAATTAAACCCGGGTCCTCGGGGTGAAAGGCCACCGAGGCAGCCGACTTCCAAAGTAAATAAGTATTCATTGAATTAAGAAAATTTTAAATATTTAAAAAAGTTTTCCGCCATTAAACGCGGAATCAGTATTAAATTATTTACCGACAAAATACAGTTTCCTCGAATTGAATGATTTTGAAAAAAAATTAAAGTAATTAATAATATCGCCTGGCAATCGTTTCACTAATACAAAGGGTTTCTCTGATGAAAAGATGGTATTTATTTGTAACAGAAAATATATAATCGAATAGAAAATAATTGAAGTATGCTTTTTTCTTTGATTGTGCTTAAGTAATATCAAATAATTAAATAATAATGCTTGAGTGTTTTAATTACAGCTTTAAATAATTTCAACTGGTAGAAGTTAATTTTGTAGAATAGATTGTAATCTGTGTTGTGATTATCATCCATTAAAATATTAACTTATTAGAAATTATATCACCTGTTGAAGATTACAAAGTCATTAAACGCATTCACTCACATTAAATTAGTTTTATCCTGTTGCAATATTCGGTAGCTATTGACATAAGAAGCAAAAAAATCAGCAAGATTTGCCCAAAACCTTTCGCCATAATTTGATCATATGTATAAATATGCATATACTATTAGCGTAATTGGTTTAAGTTCACTGCTATGTCTATACTGTTTTATAATGCATTTTGTCACATGACACGATAACGCGAACAGATTTATGGACATTGTTCGGCAGATGTTATTGGAAAAGATGATACAACGCTGTCCTCTCCTCTCTTTGCCTTGTTGTTCAAGGTCACGAGCCTAAACTACTTGCTTGAACTGTACTCAAATATCAAAGAGAGACATTGACAGTTCTATAGTAAATCGAAAATCACTTTGCAATGTTCTTACTCATATCGAGAATATTGTGCAGAAGAATGAGATATTGCAGAGGCCATTATGTTACGGCCCGTATCCGAAGTCTTGAAATGAGAGCTGATTCTGATCTGTACGTCACGTTTTTGTGCGTGGTTAAAATTTTTATGTATACTCTAGTGTGTGTGTGTGTGTGTGTGTGTGTTTTGCGATGCCAAAAAAGGTGGAAAAAATCTTTTATAGACTACCTGGGGTAGGGTACGCACTACCTCAGAGTGTGGGACTCAAACTGAGTTCAAACCTAAGTGAAAATATATTGTTACCCACTAAAAAAACCACCAAAAGCATTCCTTTTCTGTAAACCCCCCCCCACGGAACCGCCGCCAGGCATTACTTCGTGGGAAGGTGGACTGGCTGACCGCCTACTCTTCTGCAGCGTTGACTCTCCTTTCTCGATCCTCAGCTCTCAACTTCTTCATGAACACTGCAGCGAATCCCGCAATGGCCCTCCAGTTGGCCTCTGAAGCCATCATAGTCAAAACCAGACTTTCCGGTGCAATGCTGCCTCGCAGATATGTTTGCAGCCTCATCCTTTCCTTGTCGAATCTCCGACACCGGAAAAACACATGCTCCGCATCTTCCTCCACTGCTAGAAGACAGAGGGCAAAAGCCGAGTCTGTTTCCAGCCCGAAACGGAACAAGTAAGCTCGGAAGCAACCGTGCCCAGTGAGAATCTGTGTGAGATAGAAATCCACCTCTCCACAATTCCTGGTGCACCAATCTTGGATGTTACCTATGAGTTGGTATGTCCATCGTCCATTTGTTGATTCGTCCCACTGTCGCTGCCATGTCTCCAGGGTCCGATTTCACTCCTCTGTAATTGCCATTGTATGACTATACCGCGGCTCAGCATTTCGCTTACACCAGTACAGCCTCGCTCTTTCATCAGCCATCAGCTCCATTGGCGGTTCGCCCGCCACTACGCAAGCAGCGTCGTAGGAAACTGTTCGGTAACCACTCAAGACACGCAGCAACGCACAGCGGTGCACCGCACTAAACTTGCTCGCATAGCACGCGACCATCATAGCCTGGCTCCAAATCGGCGCTCCGTAAAGGAGCACCGATCTTACTGCTCCAGCCAGGAGTCAGCGGCGTGCCTGTCTTCGACCTTCCAGATTCGGCATGAGCCTGGAAAGGGCTCCTGCCACGTTCGCCGCCTTTCCACTAACTGCCTTGAGATGTTACCTGAAGCAGAGTCTCGCGTTAACCCACACGTGAAGGTATTGAAGGGCTGTGTCGGAACCTATCTGCATATCTCCAACTGTAAGAGTTACTGTTTCCGTCTTTTTCCTGCTGGTCACAAACACGACCTCCCGCTTCTGATCGACGAGCTGCAGACCCATAGATGTCAACCATCTCCGAATTGACTTCACTGCCTCATTGGCCCGAACCTCAACTTCTTCCAAAAACTTCTCTTCAATAACCACCGCTAGGTCATTGGCGAATCCAAAGACTTTTACGCCTAATGGTACGCCGACCCGTAAGACCTCATCATACATGATGTTCCAAAGGAGGGGTCCAAGCACAGAGCCTTGTGGTACTCCTGCTGTTACTCTGTACCTCTTTTCTTCTTCTTCAGTGTCATAGATGAGAGTTCTATTTTCAAAGTAACTCCCTACCACCTTCTGGAGATACACTGGAACTCCCATTCTATTTAGGATCTGCAATACATTACTCCATCGCGCTGAGTTGAATGCATTTTTAATGTCCAGTGTGACAATGGCGAAATATTTTTTAGCACCTCTTCTCCATCTTTTGCCTTCAGTAGCTTCCCTCGCTTTAGTAATGACATCGCTAATACCATCAATGATAGGTCTGCCTCTCCGAAATCCGTATTGATCTTCCGAAAGCCCATATGCGCCTTCAGCGAATGGTTCAAGTCGTCCATAGACAATCCTCTCCAGAATCTTCCCCGCTATATCAAGTAGACATATTGGTCGATTTGATGATGGTGCTTCAGGAGGCTTTTTCATCTTTGGTATCATAACCAACCTCTGCTCCTTCCATCTGGTGGGAAAAGTTCCTTCCCGTAAGCAGCCATCCAGTACTTTAATAAAAGCATCAGGAATGGTTTCAAGAGCAACTTTAAGAGCTGCATTTGGTATGCCATCCGGGCCCTGGCATCCCCGATCCTCCTGCATGCAGCTCATGTATCGTGATGGGTGGAATCACTTCCCCCGCCGGCACTACAATCTCTGGTCTTATGGGCTCGTCCAAGTGTGGAAAGAGTGTCGACACCACTCTGCGTAGGAAGAAAGCTAAAATAAAGTAAATACATTTCTAATGAAATTTCGTCATAAAAATACTAACCGTTACAGATTTACAAGACTGATTACAATTGTAAAATGATATTTAGAATGAAGTGCGAAACAAAAAAGTTTTAATATGTCAAATTTCAAATCGATGTTTGCTAACTAACGATCCAGTATACGATTTTTTGCCAATTTTTATCTTCAGTTATCGAAATTTTAATTTACGTGATATTTGTCAATACTGCGAGTTTTTGGCACATTGGTTACTGTTGTTGCATTTCCGCCAACCGTCCCATTACTACCCTATATGGCCTTCCTCAAGGGTTTCTATTTACCTCTTCACGCAAGTCTGCCCAACATCGGCACTTGCTCCGTTTTATAGCCTTGCGGAGCGCTAATTTAGCCGCACGGTAATTTTGTTCTGCCACCTCAGGATCGCGATTCCTCCGACGTGCTCTCTGGAATTTCCTCCTGGCTTGATGGCACTGAGATCGAAGGCTTGAAATACCCTCGCTCCACCAAAAAACAGGTTTATGATTTTTTCTTCTGGAGGTACTTGTCATTGAAGCATCGCACGCACCTTCCACTCTTTCCATCAAAGAGTTAGTAATTTGTTCCGGAGTTCCCTCCAAAAGTAGACCACTCTCAAGCATTATGGCAAGCGCTTCCGGATCGAGAGACCTAGGATTCCATTTACATCGCGATTTTGGTTGGGAGGTCCAAGAGTTCCCTGTGCCAACAATTTCGTAAATAATAGCGTTGTGGTCGCTATCGGTGAAATGTCTGCTTACTGTCCACTTGTGTATGCCAGTAATCAGGTCCTCGCTGGCAAAGGTCTTTCAAATGTAGGTGCAGAACCGGTGTTAGCAACTACTAGGTTCAATGCTGCGATGGTATCCAGGAAGAGCTCGCCACATCTGTCGGTGTCCCTGCTGCCCCAAACAGTTGATCATGCATTAAAATCTCCACTTATAATGACAGGACGAAGCCCAGCTGCCACAGACGACAGTCTCGTAAGAAGCACTTCAAACTCCTCTATATCAAGGCTTGGAGGTGCATACACACTAACTATGTACACTCCCCGGGCTTTGGCACAACAGAAGAAATCGGCGAAGCCACCAGACTGGATGTGCAAGCCTCCACACACCCAGATGGCCGCCCTCTTAGTACTGTCCGATGTCCATGATGGCAGATCTGATGTGTATGTGTGTGTGTGTTAGTGTGTTTGGTGCGTGTGTGTGTGTGTGTGTGAGTGGTGTGTGTGTGTGTGTTTGCACTACACCTGCCAAAAATAGGTGAACATATCTTTTGTAGACTACCTGGAGTAGAGTATCGTCACTCCCCAGAGTGTGGACTCAAGTTCAAAATCAAGGTCAAGATATTGTTACCTACTAAAAAACCATCAAAAGCATTCCTCTTCTGCAAACCACCATACGGAACCGCTACCACGGGAGGTGGACTGGCTGTCCGCCCATCCGTCTACAGCGTTGTCTCTCCTTTCTTGATCTTTAATCCTCAGCCTGTTCATGACCACTGCGGCGAATTCTATAATAGCTCTCCAGTTGGCCTCGGAAGTCATTATTGTCGCAAGCAGATTTTCCGGTGTAATGCTGCCTCGCAAATATGTTTGCAGGTTCATCCTGTCCATGTAAAATCTCTGGCAACGGAAATATACGTGCTCCGCATCTTCCTCCACTGCTGGAAGACAGAGGGGACATATTTCCAGCCGGAAACGCAACAGGTAAACTCGGAGCAACCGTGTCCAGTTAGGACCTGTGTGACATAGTAGTCCACCTCTCCATTTTCCCTGTTGTACCAATCCTAGGTGTTGGCTAAGAGTTGGTGTGTTCACCGTTCGTTTGCTGATTCACCCCAAAGTGGCTGCCAGGTACACCGGGTCCGATTTAACTCCCTTTGATTGCCACTGTATGACTATGCCGCTGATAAGCAACTCGCTTGCGTCAGTAGAGCCTCGCTCCTTGTCGTCGTTGTGATTGGGTAAAGTAAAACCTTCTTGTTGAATCCTTATAATACTCATTATTGATTGTTACTTTCATTTTTGCACATAATATGAACAAGTTTTTTTTCAGAAATCTTAACCATAAATAAATTTTACCGACGGGCTACTATTCATGTTAATAACATCGTACCGACCAACCAAATACAACGGCAGAACCCTTCAATTCCATTCCTCTCGAAACAATTACACTTGTGACGTTAACAAACACAGGCAATCCATTACAGAGCTGCGGCAGCTTCTACATTACAAGGGAAGCCACAATCCCTGACAACCGTTTCATTGAAGTTTAATACGTACAGTAACAGCACACACGCACTTACACATAAGTCTTTGTAACCTAATTACACTGGACCGCCGTGAGTTAAACACAAAGCGCCATATTATGTTTACAATGCAATCAGGAATTTAAGCACTGGGAAAAATAACTACATAACGCTTGCAATACACTCAACAATAATTTAGTAAAATACATATTAAAGACCCGTAACCATAAATACGCAGGTCTCCGTAAAAACATTGTCAGTATTTCTAAAAATGTAACATTGTAATTTAGGTATACACTACATAAATTTATATTGGACCTCGTAATTTGCTTACATCGAACTTTTTAACTTGAGTAAACAGGACATGGCTATGCGATTACACATAGCCACGTAACTTAAGTAAAAATAACCACGTAATGCTTTTACACCGTACTTTGTAACTTGAGGAAACAGGACATCGTATGCGTTTAAACGTAGCCACGTAACTTAAGTAAAAGTAACCAAGTAATGCATTTACACTGTACTTTGTAACTTGAGGAAACAGGACATCGTATGCGTTTAAACGTAGCCACGTAACGTAAATAAGAATAACCGAGTAATGCATTATACTGTACTTTGTAACTTGAGTAAAAAGGACATCGTATGCGTTTAAACGTAGCCACGTAACTTAAGTAAAAGTAACCAAGTAATGCATTTACATTGTACTTTGTAACTTGAGGAAACATAACATCGTATGCGTTTAAATGTAGCCACGTAACTTAAGTAAAAGTAACCAAGTAATGCATTTACACAGTACTTTGTAACTTGAGGAAACAGGACATTGTATGCGTTTAAACGTAGCCACGTAACTTAAGTAAAAGTAACCAAGTAATGCATTTACGCCGTACTTTGTAACTTGAGGAAACAGGACATCGTATGCGTTTAAACGTAGCCACGTAACTTAAGTAAAAGTAACCAAGTAATGCATTTACACCGAAACAGGACTTAAGTAAAAGTCGTAATGCATTTACACAGTACTTTGTAACTTGAGGAAACAGGACATTGTATGCGTTTAAACGTAGCCACGTAACTTAAGTAAAAGTAACCAAGTAATGCATTTACACTTTGTGAGGAAACAGGACATCGTATGCGTTTAAACGTAGCCACGTAACTTAAGTAAAAGTAACCAAGTAATGCATTTACATTGTACTTTGTAACTTGAGGAAACATAACATCGTATGCGTTTAAACGTAGCCACGTAACTTAAGTAAAAATAACCAAGTAATGCATTTACACTGTACTTTGTAACTTGAGGAAACATAACATCGTATGCGTTTACATAACAAAATATAACATCAATAAAAATAACCACGTAATTCGTTTACACCCTACTTTATAAATTAAATAAACATGACATTGCTAAGCGTTTATACGGGGCCAATTAATTTAAGTATAAATAACCACGTAATTCGTTTACACCTTACTCTGTAAATCTAGTAAATAGGACATCGCAATGCGTTTAAACGTAGCCCGTAATTTACGAAAAAATAATCACGTGATGCATTTATATCACATTTTGTAATTTGAGTAAACAGGACATCGCCGTGAGTTTGCACGTAGCCACGTAATGTAATTAGAAAATACCACGTAATGAGTTTATATGGAACTTTGTAACACGTAAACAAGACTTCGCTATTCGTTTACACGTAGCCACGTAGCTTATGTAAAAGTAGCCACGTAATGCGTTTACACATCATTCGGTAATAAAATGAGCAAAACCTCTCGTATGCCTATAAGAGGCTGTAAATAAATTATAACGGATCTTGTATTCGACTTACACAAAGTGCTCGAGCAGGATCTCTTAAGCGCTTACTGAGGCTCAGTACACTTTTTAAAACACTTGCTTCTACATTACAAATAAACAATATTTTATCTGTAACACTGACGTCACTTTGTGTTCGGTTACCATGCCTTTGAAGTACCTCAGAAACTTTGAAACACAATGTCTATAATACTCATTACCGCAGTTCATATATCAAATAATATTGTTCAAAAGCTGTTCCATCTCTTTGTAAACAGAGCTCTGTCTGAAACGTGGTTCTTTGCGTCATATTCAATCATTGAATTACTGTGGCTATCCTTGTCCATCTAATCAGTTCTTATAACAAATATTATTCACGACAATTTACCAGATTTTGGAAAAAAAAAGAACAATGCTGCCTGTTTTTTGTCGAAAGCAGTTGGTGTGAACAGCTGATACGTTTTTGCGATATTACTTAACCACTATCTCATATATCTCATACGCATCTAATGCTGAATTATTGGTCTGAAATTCCAAAACGGGGGGTTTAAAGCCGTCAATTCGAAATTTACTTGACTTAGACAACTTGGAAGAGTTACAAATCAGGGCGCAGATGAATGATATGAATAACATTTCCGGTTTTTAGGCAAGAACGCAGAAGTATAGAATAAGATTTTCAGAGTTTAGGCAAGAACGTAAAAGTAAATAATAAGATTATTGGTGTTAAGGCAAGAACGTAAAAGTAAATAATAAGATTATTGGTGTTAAGGCAAGAAAGTAAAAGTAAAGAATAAGATTATTGGTGTTTAGGCAAGAAAGTAGATTTAAAGAATAAGATTTTCGGAGTTTAGGCAAGAACGTAAAAGTAAATAATAAGATTATCTTTGTTTAGGCAAGAAAGTAGATTTAAAGAATAAGATTTTCGGAGTTTAGGCATGAACGTAAAAGTAAATAATAAGATTATCTGTGTTTAGGCAAGAGAGTAAAAGTAAAGAATAAGATTATTGGTGTTTAGGAAAGAACGTAAAATTAAAGAATAAGATTATTGGTGTTTAGGCAAGAAAGTAGACGTAAAGAATAAGATTTTCGGAGTTTAGGCAAGAACGTAAAAGTAAAGAATAAGATTATTGGTGTTTAGGCAAGAACGTAAAATTAAAGAATAAGATTAGTGTTTAGGCAAGAAAGTAGATTTAAAGAATAAGATTTTCGGAGTTTAGGCAAGAACGTAAAAGTAAATAATAAGATTATTGGTGTTAAGGCAAGAAAGTAAAAGTAAAGAATAAGATTATTGGTGTTTAGGCAAGAAAGTAGACGTAAAGAATAAGATTTTCGGAGTTTAGGCAAGAACGTAAAAGTAAAGAATAAGATTATTGGTGTTTAGGCAAGAAAGTAGATTTAAAGAATAAGATTTTCGGAGTTTAGGCAAGAACGTAAAAGTAAATAATAAGATTATCTTTGTTTAGGCAAGAAAGTAAAAGTAAAGAATAAGATTATTGGTGTTTAGGAAAGAACGTAAAATTAAAGAATAAGATTATTGGTGTTAAGGAAAGAAAGTAGATTTAAAGAATAAGATTTTCAGAGTTTAGGAAGAACGTAAAAGTAAAGAATAAGATTATTGGTGTTAAGGCAAGAAAGTAGACATAAAGAATAAGATTTTCGGAGTTTAGGCAAAAACGTAAAAGTAAAGAATAAGATTATCTGTGTTTAGGCACGAAAGTAAAAGTAAAGACTAAGATTTCCGATGTTTAGGCAATAACATAGAAGTAAAGAATAAGATTTCTTGTGTTTAGGCAATTACGTTGAAGTAAATAATAAGATTACTAGTATTTAGGCAAGAACATAGAAGTAAAGAATAAGATTATTGGTGTTTAGGCAAGAATATAGAAATAAAGAATAAGATTATTGGTGTTTAGGCAAGAACGTAGACGTAAAGAATAAGATTTTCGGAGTTTAGGCAAGAACGTAGAAGTAAAGAATAACATTTTCGGTGTTTAGGCCAGAACGAATTAACCCACGTATAGACAGAGGGCTAATTTCATAGGGGAATGTGAAATAAACACAGCGGAAATTCGATATAGTGTTTTTCAAATATAAAGTTAACGTCAAGCGGGACATGAGTGAGCCTGATGAGTGTTGAAGAGGCCAACGTGTTTTCGTTGCGATTGCTTTCAAAGCGAGTTTCTGAAGATACATCTCCACCACCGCGTATTCAGTCGACTTTATACATTCAACTAACGTCTGTAATAACTAAAGTTTTTCCAATTTCTTCTTTAACTAGTCCGCGCAATTCTGAAAACTGGGTCTTGTGTTGCTTTCAAGTAAACTTTAAATGTGTCAATTCCTGGAATCTCCGTATTTAACTCTTGAATGTAAAAAAGATCTCATCCAATACTTGGGTTTTTATTTCTTCGTTAAGTTAAAAAGATTCGAGGTAATTTCAACTTCCTGTTCAGATTCTAAAGTAAATATTATCTTATCTTCTTTTCGAAATAAGTCGACGCAAACATAATTTTACGAAATTGTTTTGTAAAATACACCAAATAACCATAACGCACAATCTTCTTCTATCACAGAACTCTGCAGTGAAACTAAAAACACTGAATAGGCAGCGGACTGTTCTTTAAAGGATAGTCTCAAATACTTCGAACATTTCTTGCTTTTCGAACGCATTTCATATTTCTCATTCTCTGGTGAAATGGTCAAGAGGCTGCCTCACTGTCTCATACGTTACGTTATGGAAGCGCAGAAAGTCAGTTATGACTGATGTAAAGAGATCCGTCCTTGTACAAAAGCGTTTACATATAACCTTTAAAAAAATACACGTGCGGAACTCAGGGAGTTATCGGCATAATGCCTTTGCTGAATATATAATTAGTTTGAAGATCTTGTTTTAAGTAAATAAATACGTGAACCTAGCTTAGATATTATTTACTGTAGTTATAGTAAAAGATCAGTTGTTTTATGTTAATTCGTAACGATCAGCTGATTTCATTGAACAGCTGATAGGATGTAATAAGTTTTAGGTTATGTTGTTAAAAACTAGCAATAATAACAAAAATTAAAATGAACTTATAAAATAATTTCGAATGTATTATAAACGGTTGCAACGTGCACGTGATCTTCAATTAAGGAAAAATACCGAAACCAAAACAACAGAAAGTTTTCACATAATAAGCGTGTTATCGAAAAGGAGGAAGAAAAAAAAGAGACGAAATAAAGAGACCAAATTTGTTCGCTCGTTCGTTCCATATTTCCGTTACATTCTTCCGTCACTTTTATCACCATTAAGAGCTTCGCTTCGAAAAATATATTGAGTTGTATAGCTGCAATAAAGACAAATGTACAAAAGGTAAACGACAGATAAAACACAAAGAATAAAACGAAATTCAAACGTTAACAAAAAACTAAGGATAAAATTGAAGATAAAATATCAAAGACGTATGTCTAATATCTTTTATTTTAAGGAACGAAATAAAAAGAAAATTTTCCAAAAGAAAGACTTTATTTTAAGGATAAAATGAACTATCGCTGCGTCTCCAAGGGATGCTTGTTAGATTTATATTTCAAGTTCGCTGATGAGGAAAATTGTCAGTACAACCTAAGTTATGTCCTTATATAACAAACTCCTGCGGGACCGTGTTCGCAGCTTGTTTCCCGTAAATCCAAGTTGTATTACTGCAGATCCTTTGATAACTACTTCTTATCGCGTTATTAACATTCTTTGCAATCAGGAATCTAAGCAAAGTTAATACTTTATCTTCTTCTTTACTTATTCTATTCCTTCGTCTGTTCAAGTACAATCTGCACGCATCTGTCTTGCTGACGTGATGAAAGCGAATTTTTTAATAATATTATTTATTTTACCTTACAATTACTCTAACAACTGTGATAATCAACACATAGTTAACAATTTGAACGTTTCAATTACATTGATAACACAAAAATGACCATGACCATTTAAATTCAAATTTATAAAGTAAACGGATTTTGAAAATTCAAAATGACAATTTTTTCAGTTTTTATCACCAATTACTACGGTGTTATCAGATTAGAAATAATTCAGAGAAAATTTATTAATTTTTAAGGATTTGAAATGCCCAATATTTTGAAATTGATGAATGGACTTTGCTTAACGAAATCAATTTTTGTACTATCACAATACTATATATATATATATATATATATATATATATATATATATATATATGTGTGTGTGTGTGTGTGTGTGTGTGTGTGTGTGTGTGTGTGTGTGTGTGTGTGTGTGTGTGTGTTGGACTGCCTCGGTGGCCTAGTTGATAGCTTACTGGGCTTTTACCCCGAGGACCCGGGTTCGATTCCCGGCCAGGGTTTGGCATTTTCATACGCTATAAATCATCCCATCGTCTGCATTAGCCAAAGTGTCACAATAGTCGGACGTTAAACACAAAAAAAAAATATATATATATGTATATGTGGTGTGTGTGTGTGTGTGTGTGTGTGTGTGTGTGTGTGTGTGTGTGTGTGTGTGTGTGTGTTTGTGTGTGTGTGTGTGTTTGTGTGTTCGTAATTGTCGCCCTATTTCATTGAAACCTGGCACAAAAATCGATTATGATAAGAGCTTGAACAATTCGTTAACCAGCAATTCATCAACCGTTTCAAAATGGCGGTCATTTCAAATCAATAAAATTCATAACATTTTTCCGCAAATGGTATTTTTTTGGAATATCCGATTTTTCTATAGTAAATATGGTTACAAATTTCTTAAATTATCATTTTGAATTTTGAAAATCCGTTACAATTTGTTAATTTTTTTGACGAAGGGCAGGATTCACTTTTGTACTTTTAATGTAATTGGAAAATGCAAAATAGTAATTATCGGCAGTAAAGTCGATTAAAGAATCAAATTATACTATAAAAACGATTATTGTAAGAAATTAGCTTCCATCACGTCAGAAAGAAAGCTGGCTGTTGAAATTATTTAATACTTTCATCGTTGGCATTCCTTACATCCTAAATTCTCTTGTTCGGAATAACACAAAAATATCTAATTAACAAGTCATAACCGACAATAGTTTCTAAGTTTAATTCGCTAACCTATTCCGTATCGTATGACACTCGACTTTTATGTAGGCCTACACGTGTTATCACTTCAAAATCGATTAATTCGGAACAAAGGCTATTCGATCGCCGTGACCAGTTTGATTTCACCTCTGATAAGGGAAGCAATGTTAATGTTGAGGCAACAATTAACATTCCATATTCACGTTAAGAGGATCTGACAGCTAATCTGCTTTAATTGAATGCAGAATGTTAATAATTAACTGAAACACAAGCTGGTTATTGAAACAGTTATTTGGTACGGATTATACCTAACTACACAACATACGCGGGTTATTTGGTAAATTTATAAAAGAAAGTTTACTGGGTGTTTTTGTGACTCCCTGACGTGATAGAAGCGAATTCACAAAATCATTTTTATTCATTAGTACAACATAGCAAATGATTAGGATTATGACCGATATTTTCCGTTTAGGTCTTACATTTTTCCTATTTACTTAACTCATAAAGGTTAAAGCAGTTTCGAAACCTTACTGTTTTATCTTCAGGCCGTAATACAAACAATCAAATCCCTCTGACGAGGTCGTCACAAAGTTAACTAAACTTGGAAAACTGTAGTCACAACAGTAAAACACAATTTTTGGAACACAAGTCCGGAATGTAACGACGTACGAGTCGCGTGTGTAGCTTGGTCAAGCCGAATTTCATAATGAATATTGTAAATGTGTAATTGTGCTTAGTGTTTGTGATGTATGTTTTAATGTTTTGTTTGACTTTGTGACGACCTCTACAGAGAGATTTAACATTTTGTATGGCCTGAAGATGATACTACAGAGTTTCGAAACCGCGGTAGCCTTTATGAGGTGAGTTGATAGACCACTGACGGGAAGAATAGGTATATAATCCTAATAATTTGAATATGTGGTCCGGTGGCTATGTTACAATAATAAAATCCTTGATTTCAAAGTACTTTTAAAAATCAAAATGTTGATATATGCAGTATTAAACGCTTATTATGGTAGTGAAGTAGTATTTTAAAGAGCATTTAAGATATATAAGTTATGATTTTTAAAAAATAAAATAGCCGCCATTTTGAAACTATTGAATTGATTTTGCTCATTAACGAACTCACGTAAACTATTTAGGCAGTGAATTTGTGTGCAAAGTTTGAATGGAAGTATTTTTTCAATTATTGGAGGTACATTTTGATGACAAAAAACAGCTGATTCTAAATTAATTGTAATTTAATTATACTAACCATTGCTAATCGCGAGTTCCAACAAAACACTAATGTTCACTTCTTTTACGAACTGTCCGCCATTTTGTTTATTTACTAATGTATATCACGTGATCGGTTTAACCGATTTAACTTAAATTTTTTTGTTTCATACTCAATGTAAATCGAAAAAATGTGTAAAAATTGCAACCATATGTGTGCCAACTAAATACATAAAAATGGCAACTATGTGTAAGCATATATATATAATTATGCTTTTTTAATATATATATATGTATATATATATATATGTATGTGTATGTGTGTGTATGTGTGTGTGTGTGTGTGTGTGTGTGTGTGTGTGTGTGTGTGTGTGTGTGTGTGTGTGTGTGTGTGTGTGTGTGTGTGTGTGTGTGTGTGTGTGTGTGTGTGTGTGTGTGTGTGTGTGTGTGTGTGTGTGTGTGTGTGTGTGTGTGTGTGTGTGTGTGTGTGTGTGTGTGTGTGTGTGTGTGTTTTCGCACGCAATTTTAGTCCGATTTGATTTAAAGTTAACACAAAAATGTGATTTTTAAAATAATTGTCATAAATTCTTTTGATAATCGAAAGATTAATTTCATAATTAGTGTTGAAAGCTGCATACATTGTTATTTTGAATTCCCCAAAACCGTTGAAATTATTAAATGTTTTCAAGGTGGTTGAGATTCGTTTTCATACCTTCAAAGTAATTTGAAATTTTAGAATGCTAATATATACTGATTTAATGCGCTAATTATGATGGTGAAATCAGAATTTAAAAGAGAGTATATGAAAATACTTTTGGAAATTCGCCTCTATCACGTCAGAAAGACAGTTGCGTGTATCGGTTATTTCTTTAATAACAAGACCTATTATAATAAAAAAAAATTCTGTTAGTGAAAAAAAACTATAAATCATGTATCATGTGCTTTTATCGATTCCTCGTTTTTGTTATTAATTAGTTAATGTCGCTTTTTAATCATAACTCTTTTATTAATTGTAACAATTTCCATTGTTAATTTTATATTTTAGTAATTCTCGTTCATTTTTTCTTAATCATTGTTTTTTATTTAAAATATATTTTTTTAATAGTGTTATCGTCCATTTTATTTACAAAATTGAATACTTAACATAACCTCAATTGAAATTATATTGAAGCAACAGCTGTTGTGCGAAATCAGCTGTTTAGAAGTAGTCACAGTTTTATTTGTGTACATAGGCCTACAAAATATAACACCACAACCAACCCTAAAATATAATACATGTTAAATAATATAGGATATCCAATATAGGTGAAAAGTTTACGTTTTATTACGATGCAGTTCTTTTTCAATTTTCAAAGAAATTCCGTGAAAATGAAAAATGAAATTCTGACCACTGTTAGGTTTCACAACTTAAATTTAAACCCTGTTATAGTTTTAGACATGCATTACAAGGACGTTTCACCTTTGAAAATGTCAGTCTTCGCACTTGAAAAACCCACGCAATACTTAAACCAGTATGTGAAAAGCAGCTGAAGCCGAGGGAAATTAATTTTCCCCTTATGAGTGCCTTCACACTAGCATTCAACGCGTGTGGGCTGGATTACTCGAAGGGAGTCAGCACAATTCCCGCTGACTGCGGTTTCACACCTTAGTTTATTTTGCATCCTCGAGAGACGTGCATGAGCTATGTGACAAAAACAATATTAGCGTTGCGACAGTGTTTTATTTAGCCGTAATTTTAGTTAATGAAAAACATAACCAACTTCATAAGTTGGCACGTTTCAATTTGGCGAATTTAAAATTTAGTTTTTAAACCAGGATAACGGTAGGTTTTATTAACAAATATCGAAGTGACGTCTAACATGTTTTAAGGCTGGTTGTGATGGATTTTGCGCTATTCACGCATATATATATACTAATAAATGCGAAAGTCTGTTACGTTTTCACGCCTAAACCGCCGAACCAATTTTGATGAATTTTGGTACAGAGCTAGATGGGACCTTTGAGAAGAACATTGGCATGTTTTATCAAGGGGAAATAAGGATTGAAGGTTTATACGGGAAACAAATCCGTCAAATTAGGGATATAAAAATTTATCTTATCTAAAAATTTATCTTTTGGTATGATATAAAGAATGTTTCTGCGTTTTTGACCAATGAAGGTAAAATAGGGAACGATTTCAATTTTTTTTATAGTACTAATCTACTTTGTATACTTATGTATCTATATATTTTTTTTTTGTTGGTGTTTAATGTCCGACTATTGTGCACACTTGGGCTAATGCAGACGATGAGATGATTTATAGCGTATGAAAATGACAAGCCTTGGCCGGGAATCGAACCCGAATCCTCGGGGTGAAAGCCTAGTACGCTATCAACTAGGCCACCGAAGCGGCTTTATGTATCTATAGTTTATCTATCTGTACTAAAAACTGTTTTTCTCAAAGACAACTGTATGTGGCTTGATCACGAGTTGCACGAGCCCACGTTTGAGCGAAGGATGGAAAAACCAAAAACGCAGTTTACTGAAATGTGTTAGATGATATTAATATTAATGAATAATTACATCTCATTCATTGACCTATTTTATTGATACGTAGATATTTTAAATATATTCATATATTAAACACTGAACAGTTCTTTTTATTTATTTAATTAGTACGGAAATTGATGAAAGCTTGGAAAAAATAGGCTAAACGAAGTACTAATTCAACGCGGGCGAAGTAACAGCATGTTTGTGTGCTAATGTATCTATAAAAATATAATTGTGACTAGTTCTAAACAGCTGATTTTATATAAAAATATAATTGTGACTAGTTCTAAACAGCTGATTTTATATAAAAATATAATTGTGACTAGTTCTAAACAGCTGATTTCGCACAACAAAAATCGCACAAAACAAATTTTTCGCAACAAAAAGCTGTTGCTTCAATATTATTTCAGTTGAGGTTATGTTCAAAATTTAATTTCTAAATAAAATGGACGATAAAATTACTAAAACAATTGTTTTAAATGAAGAACAAAGATTTTTAAAAATGAACGAGAAAGACTACGACGATTAGAAAATAAATTAAAACGAAAAATGAAATTAGCGATGAAAATGTTACAATAAAAGAGTTTTGACTGAAGAACAACATCAGATAACTAATGACAAAAACGAGAAAACATGATACATGATTTATATTTTTGGTTCGGTAACGGAAATTGTACTTAATGTTTTGTTTTAGCCCTTTATATTTCCCATGGAATGGCGTAACTTCCAAAACAACATATGAAGTAAAGGATCAGAGCTGCGACATTTCTATGCAATTACATGTGATGCAATAGTACTGTTTACTTCGGGTAAAAATGTTATATTAAGTAACATTGGAATTACCTGTAATATTCCAATTTCGTACATACTAAATGTGTTTTTCTGGCGATTTTATTATTTTTTTATGTCTGAAAGTGCGAAATCGTTTTACGCTGTGTCAGATAGTGCGTCAGTTACTAAGTTCTGACGCATTAATTACAAGAGAAGATATTATAGGTCTACTTAAGAAACGACACCTCAGCGTTAACAAGCGCAGCTGTTAAAGTTTCAACTGAAAATATATCCATCAAAAATTAATAAACAGCTGTTTGAAGGAAATGAAAAGAAAACTGATTATAAACTTATAATTAAAGGTAAGCGTTCAAGGTGTAAAACTAGTACGCCGTGTATTTTTGCGACAAATATTATTTTCGTTACTTTTATAGCCAACATTTCGGTTTATAAAGCACTGAAAAATATTTTTTAAAACTATACGATTGTTCTGTTTTATTTAATATGTTTACTTTGTTAAAGTATTGTTATTGTAAAAAAATTTTGTTTTCAAATTATGCCAGTCCTGTTTTCAAACAACCTGACCCGAAAAATTGGTTATTACTTGAATGTCGGTCCGTTTTGTGTGTGTGTGTGTGTGTGTGTGTGTGTGCGCGCGCGCGCGCGTGCGTGCGTGCGTGCGTGTGTGTGTGTGTGTGTGTGGGTGGTGCGTACGCGTGTGTTTGTATGCGTGCGTGTGTGTGCGTGCGTGCGTGCGTGCGTGCGTGCGTGTGTGTGTTTGTATTGTGTGTGTGCGCGCGTGTGTGCGCGTGCGTGTGGTGCGTGCGTGTGGTGCGTGCGCGTGCGTGTGTGCGCGTGCACGCGCGCTCACGGAAACAGTCAGATCAAAATTTACAGAGTTTTTAAAAAATTGCGGCGTATAGGTCTTGTTAAAAAATATTTCAAGATAATTTTTTAATTTTCAAAAGATTTTGGAGTTCATTTACCGTTAAAACTGTGAAAATTTAAGTTTATCAAATTCAATACTATTGAATGTGATGGAATTCTGCTCAAATTTAATCATGCACACCAAAACGTAACTTATGGATCGCTGTATACCAAAATATCATGACTGGTATATCGATATATACCTATATAAATATTATAAATATCGATTTAAAAAATCGATAATTTTTTACAAATCAAGCGAAAAGCGATCCTAATACTACAATGTCTGTAAATTTTGAGTAAGTCTTTGTTAATTTCCACATAAAACTACTTGATTAAGAAGCACATATTACAAACGTAAAGCCGAATTAATAAAGTCTCAAGCTACTTAAGCTGGGTTTTAATTTTAGGGAATTACATTTTCCTTTGAGTTAATTTCACCGCATTGCCCTCCCTTCTTAGTTCCGCAGCCCAGGATCACTGAATTAAATTCCACTAAGTTATATAAGTATTTTGTATGAAGAGAAAAGAACTTTATTAAATTCAATTGCACATCTGCGTTTCACAAACGTTATCCAAATGTATTTAGCACGTCGATATAGTGGAAGGATCTATTTGTAAACATTCATTTTGACTTGTCTCGACCTGTTTTGTAATTTTCGCACCAAAATGCTTTATTAAATGCCAAATAGTAATACCGTTAATACAAAATATAAAAGTGCGGAAACTACGGAAAATTCTAAAAAATAAAATATAAATGTAACACATAACCTACAAATTACTTTTTTTGGTGTTTAACGTCCGACTATTGTGCACACTTGGGCTAATGCCGACGATGGGATGATTTATAGCGTATGAAAATGCCAAGCCATGGCCAGGAATCGAACCCGAGTCTTTGGGATGAAAGCCCAGTACGCTATTAACTAGGCCACCGAGGCGGCTCCTACAAATTACTACTGCACAAAAGTAAGTAACATGTTTTTCATTGTGAAAAATATTAATTAAATGTGTTTATTTAATAATGACATATGATGGAAACCTAAAAAAAATAATACGTAAGGAGTCTAACTAACAAGGTTTTGTACGAAAATAGTATTGTTTGAAGAACCTAACTGGGTTTTGTATGAAAAGTAATGCATGAATACCTAACTAACACGGTTTTGTATGAAATGAGTACTATGAAGAACCTTAACACGGTTTTGTTTGAAAATTTATTGCATGAAGTACCTAACTAACACAGTTTTTTATGAAAATAGTACTGCACGAAGAACCGTACTTTATGTATGTAGAACCGCAGCGTTATAAAAACATTTTGAATTTTGAAATCTTTTGATTTTAAGAAATTGAGCTTGACCACTGTCACAGTTCATTCTCCATCACGTAAGCGAGACAACTGCGTGTTGCGATTTTTTTTACCAGCTACTGTTTGTTGTCGATAACTCGGTTACTGCGACGGAGCGGAGTAAAGGCACGAAGTTGTGATTAAAACTTTGCTGTCAATTTAACAGTGAAACTTCTAAACGCTGAAACTTCTCGCATCAACTCTTTTATCTCAGATTTCTGCCAATTTCGGAAACCTTTTTTGGGGTAAAGTTGCAACTTTAAACTACCTAATTCACAACGTTATCCAAAGGCCGGAGATTTTATACCCGCAACACAACTTACGTCGTTGAGAGATTAATCACTTATCATGAAAAAATTATGAAAGGATTTTTCGGCACGATGAACAAAAACGAAACCATTTTGTAACAAAATGAAAACTAATTCGATATGAAAATAAATAATAACTTTACTCTGATGTAGATTTCGATAACATTGCTAACAGAGGGATGCCAAACAGAAGTTCAAATCGCACCCCAAGTCTAGTATCGATCAAAAATAAGCCTGTGTAGGTAGTTTGTTTTATCGTGACGCTTGAGGTAAAAGTGGGTTTTAGTGTGTTGTGCTGAATGTGTTGGTATACAGTGCAGCCTAATACATTACGTTAACGGCACTGTATTCTGAATACAGCTGAGTTGTATCCTTCTTCCTACCACCAATAGTAAGCAGAAAACCAGTTAGATCGCTCAAGGTCAAGCGACACAATAAAATGAACGGCCTTTTTACGGCCTAGCTTACCAATATCATAAGGGGCGGAGACCAGTTCCAGTACAACAAACTGGTAACATTGATTTAGGTAAGGTTATCTCACTTTGTCTGAATCAATCTAGCGACAATATTCTTAAACGTATCAAGTTATAGATTGCTGTTTTCAAAACAGCGGTAATATTAAGGCCACTTTATTCTTCATATTGCACTACTTCACAAGCTGTATAATCTGTTTGGTTATACAAAGTATACCGTACTTTATGCTCTGAATAGATACGCTGCGAGTGCAGAATATATTGCTGTATAACACAGACAAGATGAATGTAGAACAGTAACTGGTGACGGTAAAATATTTCTCCTAGATATATTGTTTTCTCGCCTTGTCTAGATCAATACAGAATGTTCTTAAAAAGTTGCCATTTTTAGATCGATGTTTTCAGGACAGCGGTAATATCAAGGTCATTCGACTCTACTTACTTCAATACTTCATTCACTTTATTGTACCTGTTTGGTTATATACAATACAACATACTTTATGCGTTAAATGGATTGCAAATTTGGAATATATTGCTGTACAAGAGGTATTAGTAATGGAGGACAGTAACTGTTTACGATAGTATGTTTATTCTAGACATATTATTTTGTATACCTTGTCTAGATCATTACAGCTATAATGTTCTTGAAAATCTTTACTTACTGGTCGATGTTTTCAGGACAGCGCTAATATCAAGGTCATTCGACTCTACTTACTTCAATACTTCATTCACTTTATTGTACCTGTTTGGTTATATGCAATATAACATACTTTATGCGGTTAATTTACCCTAGAGATATTGTTTGCTTACCTTGTCTAGATCATTACAGCTATAATGTTCTTGAAAATTTTTACTTACTGGTCGATGTTTTCAGGACAGCGCTAATATCAAGGTCACCTCAACCAATCTGAAATGCAAAGTAATAACGTAACTAACAACTGAAAATAATTACAGTTATATAATTTGAAAACAATATCTTGATTTAAGCAGGTAGAAAAATGCAGACTGGGAAATAAGACTTCTTAATATTATTAAAAAATTACTATCGGTTTAGTACTTTTATAAATTTTTGTGTGTGTTTGTGGAACAAGAAATTACAGAAGAATTTTGAGGTAAATTAACATCAAAATACCTATTTTTCGTTCTATGTATTTTTAAAAGATTTGTTATGCACATAAAAAGTACAAGAGTTTAATGCTATTGTAACAGGCATCATTGTCTTTGTAGTTTTTGTAGATGGATGTTTTTAGGACGGCGCTCATATCAACCATTAGCTACCATATCTTTATTATAATCTGCTAAAATTATACGCTGTATGTTTATTCTGCTAATGGTTGTACCTTATATACGACAACAATATAATAGTATAAAGTTGCATAACGAAGACAAGTTGTATCCACAGCAGCAACATCTGATGATTTATTAGCTC
>CM040188.1:9101971-9114471 GCA_022606455.1 Callitettix versicolor | reverse complement strand
CTGTTCAAAAACATAAATATATATCACTCTTTCACGTAAAAAGTTCTTTCTTGTTTACGTCTGAAACAGTTTTTACAAGGCATCAATGGTAACTTTGTTTTGTTAGTGAAGAAATCTTTAGAAAACGGAATTATTTTGCAGCGCGAGTGGGAACTAATTACTTCTCTCTTCTGACGAGAGGCTCTTTGATGTTCCGACAGGAAGAGGACGTGTCCTTTGCAGAACAATGTGAAACGCAACATCTGCGCAACACGTTGTACTTTAATGTTACGGCGCAACTAACTCGAAAATAAAATTAATCAGGCTAGCGAATTACAAACAATCATGCATGTTGCACTCAAATTTGCTATTGTCAATAGACATTTTATTCGTTATATATTATAAAATCTGTTTTTTTAAGTAATCTAGATAAAATGCAATTAGATTTAGTTACAAAGCATTTCAAAAACTCGTTTCCCATATTTTGTGAGATGTGAACTGAACAACTGTGTAAGAAACAGAACAAGTAGATTAGCTGGATGAAATACTGTAGATAGTTTCTGTAAGTCGTGCGGAAAGAGTTGAAGCTTGACGGGAGAGGTGTTCGTGTGGAGTGGGGGGAACAATACTGGCGGAGAAATTGTTTCGTGGTAATCCGCTTTAATAGTACCAAGAACAGAGAATACTGAGTCTAATTCACATTTTAAAACCGCCTTAAACCGGTTCACATCTGGGCAAGTTTTATCCAGTTAAATAAAAACGTAGCGATACAGAATGAAAACCAAAAACACGTGATGAAGCGATATGCCAAAACCCAAAATTATAAAATAAAATGTAGCTTTAAATAACCATAAATATGTTTATAAATAACATATTAATATGCAATGCACTTGCAGGTGGATTTACAAGCAAAACCCGGAAAGATTTGTTAACCTTAAAAGGCTTTCTGAAAAATATTTCTGTTATTGAACCAAAAATAAAAATCACGTATCATGTTTTCTCTTCCTTTTTATTTTAATTACTAGCTAGTTTTTAACATCCTAAAACTTATAGCTTATCAGCTGTTCAATGAAATAAGATGATCGTTACGAATTAATATAGAACAACTGATCTTTTACTATAACTACCATAGATAGTTTTTAAAAACATAATATAAAATGTATTACAGCCCATCAGATGTTCAATGAAATCAACTGATCGTTACGAATTAATACAAAACAAATGATCTTTTACTATGACTACCATACCTTGTTTTTAACAACTTAACCTAAAACGTATTATAGCCTATCAGCTGTTCAACAAAATCAGCTGATCGTTACGAATTAATTTAAAACCACTGATCTATTACTACAAATACGATTATAAATTTTTGCACTCGCATCACAGAAAATCCAACATCACAAGCAGCTCCAAAACATATGTTAAAAGGTTCTTCTAGATGAACATATAGGAACCCTCCCAGGGATCATGGGACCCATGAGACTCATTATGGAGCACATTATCGAGTATGAGGAAGCAACAACAATAAGACATAACACAGTAGCTTTGTGGGAAAGTAGAGAAAATTTGTCACATAGTCTATAATTGCAAGGATTTTGCCAGCAAGCAGCAAATTGTATTTGGACTGAAATTTAATGAGATAGTCAGTGACTATTGAAACGCATTGAAGGAACCAGGGTCCTGAAGAAGATTCCGAGAGGTCCTTTGATTGCTGTACCAACCACATCCCATTAGTAACAATGAAATAACCAAATCAGTACAGTAGACTTGTGGGATCTGATTCTCATCCTTGTTATACGATTATCATATATATTATTTTTCGAGTCAACATCCCTTTTTCTCATCATATAGACTACTATTCGTGCAGGCATAAATGAGGTATCTTTAGAAAGGTTTTTTAACCGGCTTCTGCTATTGCAAAACGATTTTGCACTAAAAATTACTGTTTTTGGAAAATTTTAACATAAGAGACACTTTTAACTGTCACAGGCAAAACGGCATCATGGATGCGCATGCGCGGCATCACAAATCAGACAATATTTTGTATATTTTACGATGCTAACTTATCAGTCACGAATAGACGATCCCATTAAAATGCCTTTTTGCATAACGTGTTTAGAACAATTTCAGTATTTACTTAAAAGTCATTGAACTTATAGGTTATGTGGCCCTAAAGTTAGAGGCTATCAAACATACACTTTCAATCGAGTAGACGACAGTTACCTATTAAAATCGCTTTTGCTATCACTATAAACAAGTCGCAAGGACAAATACTTCAAAGAGCAGGATTGTATTTACCAAATGCTGTCTTTACTCACGGACAATTGTGTTGCCTTTTCTCGGTAACTAAATCAACCAACATGTTTGTATCCACTAAAGAAAACGAAATACAAAAAGTACAAGAAGATTAAATTCTTACATCAAATATTGTTTACAACAAGGTATTGTAATGCTCTGTAAAAATTACTATAAAACAATTATCTGTATTGAAATGTATATACTAATGACTCATAAATTTGTTATTATTATTTGAAATCGATCGCTTTTCGATTTATTTTTTAAACATGTTTTCCCTTCCTTCCAACTACCGCCTTCACCCCAACGACTACTCTTATTCAAAAGGTTGTGTTCACTTAAGACTTTCATAGTGTGAATATTCGCACGGGCCTCCTGGTGCGAATATAATCTGACTATATTAGATTGCAAAAATGTATCAGGGTTTTCAGGAATGTTTATATTGTAACAGTCGACAATGAAAGAAATACATCAGGAGTTGTTACCTTTTCACTTCTTTCTTTACACTAGAAGGCTAGGATTTCTATGATCCTGGTTTCTTTCTGCTCTGCTATATATTTTATTCTTCATTCTTGTCCACAAATTCAACCTTCCCAATCCAATCTCAGGCCTCTAGAGAACCTTGAGATGCTTCGGGTGACATTGCCCTGTTCCATCGTCTATCCCTCACTTCAGACAGTTCCTAGGGACTTAAATTGTTTCCTATCCAAAGCATTATAGTCAGACTATATTTTCTCAGCTATACCACATATCCTAAACAGAAGATTTGTCGTATGAAAACACATTTTGTATAGATGACTGCAAAATGTCTAGTGACCCACGTCACCCTCCATAGGTCCGTTCTGCTCAGCTTAAGAGCGTCGTCTGTAAGGGATCTTTCTGGACATGCAAGCATTCTCTTTGTACAAGACCGTCAATTCTCTGCCAAGAGCTTACTGTTCTCTAGAAATTCACTGGAAGGTTTGCCTGCGTTCTAGAGTATAGGATTCTAACCTCTATATAACTTTTTTTGTTGTTGTTAAAATCTTTCAGTTAACCAGCGCCATTTTTTCAACAGCTTCGAAATTGTTTATGTGCCATTTTGTTTTTGTCTTAAATGTTTTTGAAAATCTGATTTCTCCATCGTAATCAGCGTTACAAATTTGCATTATTTAGACTTTTTAAATTTGCAAAATCCTTGATGGTGAAATATGAAATTAACAAAAACAGGAAAATAAAAGCAATAATTTTGAAAATTAGCTTCTACCACGTCAGCGATACATCTGTATTCTACTGTTAATTTCTATAGCTTCCGTTCCCTAGTATTCTACGAATACTCTACAGCTTATTGTCTAGAATCGATAGAATATATCGAATATTCTACGATATAGTCTACAGCTTCATGTTTTCAGTACGGTCTTAAGTATATTTTATTTCATAAAAATACAATTTTACTGCAGTAGTGAATTACGTATATCTCCTAAGCCTTCCTTTTCCCCCAATGTCCAGGCTTGCCAACTGTTGCAACTGTTCGATGCACAGATGCTAAACAATTATAGGCTTATACGCTTGGCGCCCAGGTGCGGCGGGTAACGTACATAAAACGTTGCAGGCTGAAAAGTTTACTTTCGTAATTCCGGTTTTGTTTTGTAACGTAAAAATTTTATCCTTCAATTTTTCATTATTTATAGGATACAATGTACTTACTATATTGTTTATTTTCTATGGATAATTAACTCTTGCAGGTAATCGTCGTATAACTCAGAACCAGGACAATGAAATAACAACTAGCTATAAAAATTTGGTTCAATTAAATTATAAATTTTGACGAAATATGTATTTTTAGCGAATCAGAAAGATATTATTGGAACGACCCTTACCTCTACATAACTTTTTCAGATGATGATCATCATATATATATATATATATATATATATATATATATATATATATATATATATATATATATATACACACACACATTCTTATTTTTCTGCTAGGATTATTGTCACTATGTTCAGTATAATAATCTGCCTTCTCTAGCCTTTTCAATTCTGCAAAACTATATCTATATTGGTCACCAATATTATGGCTCGTCCTATTTATACTTTTCTAGGTTCACCTCGTAGCCTTCCTTTATTCGACACTTATTGAAAAAAAACCAGCATGAATTGACAAAAACGTGTTGAATAGAGGAAGGGGTACGAGGTGGAGCTAGAAAAGTATAAATAGGACGAGCTATAATATTGGTGACCAGTATAGATAGAGTTTTTAAAGATGGAGGTTCTACGATACGCGTCAACGAAACTAGAATATATATATATATATATATATATATATATATATATATATGTGTGTGTGTGTGTGTGTGTGTGTGTGTGTGTGTGTGTGTGTGTGTGTGTGTGTGTGTGTGTGTGTGTGTGTGCTCGTTCACGTTCGCTATTTTAGTCCGCTTTTTATTTAAACTTGGCCAACTTGGAATCAATTTTTGGTAACAACTTGCGCAAGTTCGTCAACCACAGAAACTCGTTCAACAGTTTCAAAATGGCGGACATTCCAAATAACCGCTTTGTCTTAAAATTTTATGCAAATTTTATTTGTTATTAGTAATCAGCATTCAATAGTGCCTAAATCAGCCTTTCTAAATTTCTAAAATCGTTTGATATTAAAAGAAATTAATATCGACGGCGGTCATGGTTCATTTTCGTATTTTTATTGTAATTTATCAGTTTAAAAAATGTAATATATGCCGATTTTAATGCAGTTTCAAGCTGGTGAAATTTTAAGATAACCAAAACACTTTTGGAAATTTGCTTCCATCACGTCAACGCCCTCTTTACTCTGTCTTACTTCAAAACAACATTTAAGTCAGAGCTTTGATATTTGATGTAAAATAAAAGTTTTGTAACCAAAGAAGATGTCTGAATATTCTTAAACACTGATTTATAAACTTGATATTTACAATTCTTACAATTTCTATAATGAAGCAAATTTAGGCAGGAAATTTTACACTATTGAAATAAGAATTTTTAACAAGGTGACTATTAATAAATATCACGCTCCCAGCGATCCACATTAAAAAACTCTGTTTTACAGTTAGCCTTTTTTCTATAGTTTTGATAGTTATATCATTTAATAGAAAGATAAACGAAATATAAAAATCTATTTTTACGTTTTCTAAATCTTTAGCTTCCTTTTTTTAATAATAATCAATTGAAGTTTTAAACAACTTAGAAACTTAAAGTTTCGTCTTGCAACAAACTATTAAAACTATTAAAACAAGTTAATATTTTTTTTAGCTTGATAAGTTCAGTGGAAAATTTCAACAAAATCGGTTTTGTCGTTCGAGAGATATAAGTTATTTGGTAATTTGCGTAGTTTTTTTTAAGGGAATTTTTAATGGAAAATGAGCTATTGAAGCGGCTATCATGTTAAAGCCCAGACCCTGGATCTTGAAATGTTCACACACACACACACACACACACACACACACACACACACACACACACAATCATATCACCAACGACATGTTAAAAGCGATTGTTTCAATAAATGATACATTCTGTTACAAAATAAGAAAAACATGGATCGATAGTAAGAACAGTGTTATTAAAACATCGATTATCGCTTTCGATCCTTGCTCAACAGTAGGCAATCTTTAATTTTTCCATATCATATTAATCTCGGATATGTTAAAAGCGAGTGTGTTTTTTGATAGTCAGACCATGGGTTTCAGAATAAAATTTAAAAAAACGTAACTTTAATTAACCTTCTAACAGAGTTTACAACAAAAGTTGTTTAGAAAATGCAATGGCTTCCAGGAAAGTCTAACAATAGCTGCTCCGTTACACCGATCCTTTGTATTATCCTTTGCAGCTACTTTAATTATCTTGAGAAATGTTTTGTTTAAAAAAATCTATCCTGTAAGAACGGCATGATATTGATTTTTATGCCTTTACTACTACAAGTGCATTTACACTACAAAATATCCTATACATATTCACAAAGTACATTATTTTAATTGTAGAAAATAACAGGAAATTATTGTGATTGTGGACAAAATCAATTTTTAATTTTCATCCGTCTTTTGTGTTCCTGAGTACAAATAATCGATACAAGCAGCTGACTCGCTTAATGGAAGCAAATTTCCAAAAATAATTTGCTTATCATTCACTTTTTAAACTGGATTTCCCTTATTGCAATCAGCATTCAACTCGGAACGTATGTGTGTTTTAAATTATCGAATTGTCATGAAAAATGACCGTAGCTGTCGAAATAAATTTTTCAATCTAAACGGTCTTCTGAAAATTCGAAGTGTTAATTTTCGCAATTATCAACGCTGGGGACGATTGTGAAACCTTTTAAAAAGAAATTTAAAAAGATATGATTTTTTAAAAACTGATTCTGATTGACAAACACTTGTCAAACGTTTACGTAAATCAAATTTTGTGCCACGCTTTAATCAAAATCCAAGCAAAATTGCGACGTGAATGTGCTAACACACACACACACACACACACACACACACACACACACACATAACACACACACGACACACACACACACACACACACACACACACACACACACACACACACACACACACACACACACACAAACACACCGACACATATACAAACATATCGACACACACACTCACACATACACACAAACATACCGACACACACATACAAACACAGACACAGACATACACATAAACAAACACACCGACACATATATACACACACACACACACCGACATATATACAAACATATCGACACACACACTCACACATACACACAAACATACCGACACACACATACACACACAGACACAGACATACACATAAACAAACACACCGACACATATACACACACACACACACACATGCACGCGCGCACATACACGCGCGTGCACGCACACATACACACACACGCGCGCGCGCACACACACACACATACACACACCGACATACACACACACACACACACACACACACACACACACACACACACACACACACACACACACACACACACACACACACACACACACACACACACACTCACACACCCACAAACACACACACGCACACACGCGCACACATACACACGCGCACGCGCACACACACACACACACACACCGACACATATACACACACACAAACACACACACACACACCGACACATATACACACTCACACACACACACACATACACACACACACACACACACACACACACACACACACACACACACACACACACACACACACACACACACACACACACACACACACACACACACACACACACACACACACACACAAACACAATTTGTCAAGTTTTCTAGTGCCGTTTAATATACTGTATTTTGAAGTTCAAAACAAATAGCCTTATGTAAATATTTTAGAAAAAACAATCTTATTTTCTACCAGCAATACTGAAAAATAAAATATGTTTTAAACTGTATACCTTTTAAAATTGTTGGTCCTTATAACAAAACACTCCATAAAGGAAATTGTCCCAACAAACTGTTAGTCATTAAGAAAACAGCAAGATGTAAGATTACGGCTGGTGGACTCCAAGTGCGGAGTGTATTACGCTGTCTACGCGTTCAAAACCTAACACATTGTTTTTAATAAAAGTGCCACAACTCTATGTGTAATGGAGCTGAGCGGAGCCAAGCGGTACTTCGACTAGGTCTAGTTCCGGTTGTGAAGCTCAACTCAGACCACGCCTCCACTTTTATTTTTCGTAACTTAGGTTAGCGTTACCTAGGTTACGGTCTTTAAACATAGTTTCCTAGAATGTGTTACAGTAGGCCTAAATATTTAGATTTAAAAATACAAACGCGTTCTTTAAAGTGACTGAACTCTGCTTTCGGTTGCTGTTCATATTTATTTCTGCTCAGTTCCGACCCACCCGACTTAGCTCAGCGCAGCTCTTGACTGCATTGAACAAACAAACCAGGCATTACAAACGCCAACATAGCGTATGCCTTATCTACAGCCTTTACAAATCTAAAACCAATCAATCCTTTGTTTTCAAAGGCCATTGCATTAACAAAAACACTAAAAACAGTTCATCTTAGATTTTAAGAACCTTTTTCAACACGGATTTGCTTCTAATGTATCGGTAATCCATCACTTAGATCGTTTCCTTTTTGTAACCAAGTGTTTAGCGAGAGCATTTAGGTCGTCCATTAGGGCAAATTGAAAGGAAACTGATCCTTAGAGTCTTTAACGTGATCTACGAGTATGTCCTTACATTCAACTTTGAAACATTTAAAAAAGTTCAGGCGTTCATTAATGTCTGTAAGGTTGGTAATACTAATCCAGTGTTGTATGGTGATAAATGCGTCCTTGATCACAATCAGTACACGGTATAAGTTTGTAGCACATTTTCAATGGGAAAAGCTATTGGAGCTGTATCATAGTAAGACCTAGAAACGGAACATTGAAATGTTCCTTTAATATAAAATGAAATATTTTTTTAGAATATCTTCCATATATTATTACGTATGCATTCCGATCGATTTTGTACCAAAAATGAAGACCTGCGTTATAGAAACTACCATATCTTCTTATCATTGCAAAACCATGTAGGCCTACTATTTCTTGTCAATATGAACTTTTGTTAAAACAGATGTTATATTTAATACTTCTATGACCTGTTAATAAAGCAATGACATTGATTTTATTTAAGTAAATTAATACAATAGGCCTTCCTTAAAAAAACAACCTATAAAATTAAGAACTGAATTCTAATATTGTCCTTTATTGATATTACAAATGAAACCTACTATAACCGGATTTTACATTACATACCTAAATTAGGTTACAATATTTACCGTTTACTGAAAGCAGAGTCTTTTATTTAATAACATTTACATATTAGAACTGGCCTAGATTATTTTACCGACTCTACTTTCAAAAGTTATTCGTTCAGTAATTATTTAAGTCTTAATACATTAATAATTTAAATATTACTTTCAACAATGTTTTTTTAGCAATCAGCTGGCACAAAATTATTTGTCACTTAGGCTTGCATTGTGCTGCACTCTCGCGGAGACACTTTATACGCTCATTGAATTTCTTTTACAGATTTTTTGTCGGTTATATTTTATTGTACAATCTTAAAATGGTAAATTATGGGATGTAAAAGTACCCTGGTGTTTTGAAGAACCATGTAAGAAACTCATATACGAGGTGTGTTCAGAAATTAACGAGAATTTTTAAATTTCGCGGGCTTGGAGAGTCCGATTGTCAAACATCATGCCCTTAAAGTATGATAAAACTTCCAGCTGTTTTCATTGTTGACTTTGTCTGTGACAGCCGGTAAGGTTAGACGTGCTTTTAAGAGCTCGGCGATTTTCGTTTGTTAAAAGAAATGGATCAAAGAATTTGATCAAATTTTGCGTAAAAAATGGAATAAAGTGTAACAAAGTGCGTGAAATGTTAACAAAGGCCTATGGTGAGTCTGCTATGAGTAAAGCAAGAGTTTACGAGTGAATAAGCTTTTCCGGAAGGCCGTGAAGACGTTGAAGATGACGAACGCCCTGGACGCCCCAGCACATCAACAACCGATAAAAACGTGGAAAAAGCTAAAGAAATGGTTATGAACAATAGCCGAATCACAATTAGAGAGGTCGCTGATGATGTTGGCATATCGACTGGATCATATCATGACGTGGTTTCCAATGTTTTGTGTATGAAACGCGTGGCATCAAAATTCGTTCCAAAATTGTTGAATTTTGAACAAAAACAGCGGCGAATGGAAGTTGCTCAGGAGTCACTAAATGAAGTCAACGACGATGCGAAATTACTAAAACGTATTATAACACGTGATGAAACATGGGTTTACGGATATGACGTCGAAACTAAGGTTCAATCATCCCAGTGGAGCCATTCTGTCTCGCCAAGACCTGTCTCGCTGGACAAGTGCGGTCGAAAGTGAAGGTTATTCTCACAGTGTTCTTCGATATTAATGGCATAGTGCATGATGAATTCCTGCCACTAGGTGAAACGGTCAATAAGGAGTACTACCTACAAGTTCAATACCATTTGCGTGAAGCAATCCGAAAAAAACGCCCGTATCTGTGGAAAAACAATTCATGGCTTTTGCACCACGATAATGCACCAGCTCACACTTCATTGCTTGTTCGTGAATTTTTTGCCAAAAACAGTACTGAAACGATGCCCCAGCCTCCATATTCGCCAGACATGGCTCCGTGTGCCTTTTTCTATTTCCAAAAATAAAGAGAACCTTAAAGGGCCGTCGTTTTACAGCCGTAGATGACATTAAAAGCGCATCGCTGAAAGAATTAAAGTCTATCTCAAAGATCGAGTTTGAGAAGTGTTTCGAGGATTCGAAGAAGCGCTGGCACAAGTGCATAATCTCTCCAATAGGGACTATTTTGAAGACGACAACATCAATGTAGAAGAATAAATTAATATTTTGTTCAAAAAATTAAAATTCTCGTTACTTTCTGAACACACCTTGTATGTAGTTTCTACAGAGATGGTCCTTACTTTTGATACAAAACCGATTGTAATGCTTAGCATAATAATACATGAAAAACTTATGCTATCAAAAAAATTCTTTGAAAATTCCCTATAAGCACTGGTTAGTGAGATACTGTTTTTACAGAAATGGCTAAAAACCCGTACATTTTGCAAACTCCACCTATTTCAAGAATAAACTTTACCAATTTACAATTTACAAGCAATTGTGTGTTCTACGAACTCACGGAAATATACAGAGAATGAAAACGTAAAGTGCAATTTCAGGAATAACATTTCAACTCAACGTTGTTTCATTTACTTTTCATTTCTGATTCAAATGAAAATAATCTTTGCACCGTATTTTGTGAGCAATAATATCGCAACTTAAAATGGAACGGCAATATTATGTGACTGTTATACAGTATCTGTGCCATACGGACAAATGAAACAGGTGATTAATTCAACAGCTGATTGAAGTTTTGTTTTTTGCACAACCTAACCTACAAATTCGCATTGTCCTTATACTGTAAAATGAGTTGTGTTTTTGTAATGTGGTATGTTTTGTTATAATAAGGACATGTTTGATAAATTAGATGAAATGTTCATATTGTTTTTTTCTAGAAATCAAAGTATTTACAAAAAAACAACGGGTTATTGATAGTGTTTACATTAAAGCTGAAGTTTTTTGGCGAGTTTTTCTCTATATAACCGGAGTCAGGAACACAACAAGAAATGTAGCAATGGAGCAATGTGTTACGTCAACATTTTGTATCATGGAGAAGGCACAAAAACAGCTTATATATTGCAGTAAAGTGGAATCTGGATAACCTCAATTTTCGCTCATGCCAGGATTACAGAAAAGATAATATAACAAATTCTGATGATGGTAGAACTGACAGGATTGTTACCAGATACTCGTTATCTAAAACCTTTAAGGTCAAGATGCCATTTGAGGAGAAAGCTCGAGGGGGGGGGAAATCTGGAGATATTGTGTGACTACAAAACAAACGGCACTAGTGATGGCTTGTATCCTGGGAAAGCCAGAATTCACATTTATACCAGAGAATGAAATAGTGAAGAACCAACAATTAACTTGGACTAGGATCATCTTGATGTACTCAACGCTGTGTCCTTCGAAAACCAGGTTAGTCTACATTGAGTTACTCTGATGTTATCTTTTTTAATTACCTGTAAAGTATATCAGTGTAAAGAATAAAAAAAAAAAAACAATAGACCAAAATCTAGTCCGACTAAGGTTACTCTAGCATACTTTAAAATGTTCGTACAACACAATTCTAGGCTTAAAACATGGGCGTCATTATAAATAAGCTCATAAAAGTAGGAAAGGGAGTGCGCCACTCGTGGCAAACGCCGGCTATTTCGAAGACGAGCGTGCGTCACTGGTGGCACACCCTCGCCTCACGCACAGCTACAGCGTGTCTCGCTAGTGACGCACGTCGTTGTGAATGTCTTAACGTTTAGAACGACGTTGTAACAAGATTTCTTTAAAACAGGGTCCTTCTAGAATTACTTGAAACTTTACAGGAAACTATAGTTTGAGGGTATACAGAGAAGATGTATGTAGGTTATATAGGAAGAAAAGTAAAATTGCAGGGTATATAGTTTACAATTTCAAGGTCGTTTATAGCAGGAAGCAAGGAGTGTCTGGCTTCTGACTTGTAGTATGAACAAGTCAATGAACTGCTACAGCGTATTGGGAGTACCAACCTAACGAACTAA